>PVKV010010748.1:0-74114 GCA_004027835.1 Alouatta palliata
TTTTCTATTCACCTGATCTGTCATAGCAGAAATCACCTACCAATTATGTATTTCTAATCTCTTTTCTGAGGGTTTTATGAGTGTAGCCTATTTATAATCCTGTCTCTTCTCAAATAATATTCTTCCACATAATATTGAATATTTAGTATTTTTATTTGTTCTTAAAAGTATTCACTATATCATTTAAATTTTCACATCTTTAATTCTGTTTTTACATACACTATATACAATTTTTAAAATAATGCACTTTTGTAAAAAATATTTCTAAACATTAATGTATAAAATTTTTCTAACTAACATTTAAAACTCAGCTGGAAGAAACATTAAAGCCCTTGACCTAAAGAAGATCTGGGTGCTGGTCCTGGATCTTGCACACACACACAAATCTCCATACTGCCACTTTAATTTGGCTTTTTCTGCTCCTTGTTTTGTGTAGTAATAATAATAATACTATTGCAGGGTCTTATTACAAAGATCAAATGTTATTTATTCTGTGAAACCACGTGTAATACCCAGCATTAGTTGTCCTTCTTGTAACGAAATGGATGTGATTTGCTTGCGACACACCAGTTAACACAATGCAGCACATCCTTACAGCAATGAACTTATGTACTAAATCAAACATTTTAGGAAGCCTTTCCATGCCCTGCACCTGCATGTTCTCACTTTTCTAGTTTTGTTTATACTCAGTTTCTTTAATTTCAGCAAGTTGTGCTCCTGAAGGTGGTCATATCATATTACAAAATCTCATTTTCTATTAAAAAAATGATTTTTATCTCATTTTCTATCAAAAATATGCCTCTTTCCTTTATCAGGCAATTCATAATTTATCTGAAAATAAGCAGCCTGCTGTTGATGCTGGCAAAGGAATTAAAGACAGGGTAATATTCGTTTCTATGCATGTGCCCGAACACTCTTCAGAGACGTGTGATGTAATTGCCTGTAATAATTTTACACTGATGCTCTTTTACACGTCTATGGCTTAAAGTTTACATTTTTTAAAATCCTTTCTGAAAGAATCAGCTTATTCATGCATATATTAAAATTTCATGGTCCTTTATTCTGTTCAACATTGATAATGCAAATTATTTCATAATTTTTAGGCCACTGTTTTAGGTGGAGTAAGATAATATTACTCTTTAATTAAGTGGGCATATATGTGTATCTGCTTTAAAAATGTAATTGATAAGTTAGAAATTATGAATTCTTTTCAATATCCAGGTGAATTTTTAGTTACCAAAACTTAGAAAATCATCACCAAGGAAATATGTCTTCTAAAACTGCTCCAGTAATGTAAAAGTTGCTTGTATTCTACCAGGCAATCAATCTATTTTTCTCAATCTATAACATCTCACAAAGATGTTACGAAGTTGGGGAATAAAGGATTGTATTTTGAATCAAGAATGATAAAAGAGACTCACATTGTAAGTATGTGTTATAGAGCACTATTGTATCACCCTACTCTATTTACAGTATGCAGATTTTAAGTGGACCCTCATATTTCTGTTATGCAGGCAGATCATTCTAACTTTAGACTTCTCTTAACAGATTCTAGGCCAAGTGTAGTGGCTCATACTTGTAATCCCAGCACTTTGGGAGGCCAAGACGAACAGATCATCAGAGCTCAGGAGTTCAAGATCACCCTGGGCAATATGGTGTAACCTCATCTCTGCTAAAATACAGAAAATTATCTGGGCATGGTGGTGTGTTCCTGTAACCTCAGCTACTCAGGAGGCTGAGGCATGAGAATCACTTGAGCTCCAGAGGTGGAGTTTGCAATAAGCTGATATGGCACCACTGCACTCCAGCTTGGGCTACAGAGTGAGACATTGTCTCAAAAGAAACAAACAGGAAGATCCTAAAATGACTCTTTATCCTTCGTTTAGCTATTTTTATCACTATGTTTCAATGCAATCATTGTGATTTTAACAGTTTTTCACATTAATCTATTTATATATTTAGATATCTGAGTTCTTCAAATAATTCTGATTTTGTGAATATTGTTGAGCATATACTTGTATATTTTCCTTATTTCACAGGGTATATTGTTGATTATCATAGTTTTCAGTTGATCTTATATTCTTTATTTCATGCCATTTGTAATGCTTTGTTTCAGTGGATGAAAAATGGTAGCCAATATTAATTAGAAATTAAAATTGAGAATATTGCATTTTCTCTAGCATTTATAAAGATTTAAAATTTTAACATGAAAATTTTAACAGAAAGACCAATTATTGAATCTATAAAGTTATTCAAGGTGATTGTCTCTTTAATATCTCTTAAGCATTGTTACTAGAACAAAGTGATTTATTTGAGTCACATATCCCTTAGGCCATGAAAGAGGAAAACAGGTGTTTATGTTATAGGCAATATTATAATAATGAATCTGATGCATATGCTGCATGAAAAGAAGGTAATTTGTCTGTACCAACAGAATGTCAATGTCCTTTGACCAAAGGTTAAGAATATTGACCACATTAAGAACATTAACCAAGAGACATCTCATATAGCCAACAAGCAGTCTTTCTGTTTTTTTTTTCAGAATATTTTAGACCATTTTTTTCTCTTGCAAAATAACCAATATAATAAATTATAAGAAAGTAGGAAGGGACAGAACAAGATGGAAAAATAGTTCTCTCTAATAATCATGCTCCGACAGTAATATCCATTTGAACAACTATCTATGAACAAAAATACCTTCACAAGAACTATGCAAAATACAGGTTTCAGATTATGATACCTGATAGCATGATAATAAAAAAAGATGCATTGAAGAGGGTAGAAAGAACACTAGTACATTACTTATGTCTCTACTCCCTGACACCAAGGCTGCACAGTGCAGAGAGTTATTGCTTGGGGTCAAGAGCAGGAAATAAGCACAGAACTGTGTTAGACCCCCCAACATCAAACCTGACACAATAAAATCCAGAACTGGAAAAACCTGATGGCCCCAGATTTCAGGCCAGTACCTCTAGACAGAGCTTCTAGATCTGCTGCAGGGCCAGGTAGGACAACACAACCCCAGGCTTCTTCTGGCTTGCATGGCAGACTTGATCTCTCTTCCATACCACCACTGAGCCAATGTCAGAGGCCCCAAGTTCCAGATAGCCCTCAGTGTCAGGCAGCCTATAGCAACCCTGAGCATCAAGGGCACCCTAGTGCCACACCAGCCACAATGGGCCCCAAGCTAAGAACTAGGCCAAAGAGCCTGCCCAGAATCTTTCGGCTTGTTGACTGCTAAGAGATTTGCCCAGGCAAAGTCAGTTTGTGATGACTGCAATAACCACCTTTGTCTTCAAATATACAGACATTGATGCATATTCACAAGGATTAAGGACAATCTGGGAAAAATGGCATCACTAAATGGACAAAATAAAGTGCCAGTGAATTATCCTAAAAAATGGAGATGTATAAATTATGTAACAAAGTATCTAAAATAAAGATTTTAAGGAAGCTCAGTAAACGTTGAGACTACAGAGAAAAATTCAAAAAAAAAAAAAAGAAAAAGAAAAAAATGTGAGCAGAATAAGAAATTTAATAGATTGAAATAATAATTTTTAAAAATGGAGCTTAAAAATACAATGAACTAAATAAAAGAGCAAAAACAAAAAATGTCATCGAGAGCATCGATAGCAGAATTAAAGAAGAGAAAAGAATTCATAAACTCAAAGACAAATTATTTAAAAATAAAAACCCAGGGTAGAAAAGTAAAGAATAAAAATAAATTTAAAAAGCCTATGAGATTCATGAGATGGCATCAAAAGAGCAAATTTTGAAGTCATAGAAATTTAAAAATAAGAAAACAAAGGAGTAGAAATCTTATTTTAAAAATAGTAGCAGAATGCTTTACAAATTAGAAAAAAAAATGTAAATATCCCAGTATAGAAAAGTCAAATATCTCCAATCAGATGCAATCCAAACAAGACTACACTGAGACACATTACAATCAAATTGTCAAAAAACAAAGAAAAAGAGAAGATCCTGAAAGTAGCAAGAGAAAAGAGGCAAATAACATATAAAAGTTTTTTTAAAAGGCTAGCAGCAGACTTCTCAGCAGAAACCTAACAGGCCAGGACAGACTGGGGTATAATATTCCAAGTGCTAATGGAGAAAAAAAAGAAAAAGCTACCAACTGAGAATTTTATATGCAACAAAATCATCCTTTAGCCAAATCCAGATGAAGATACCACAAGTCACACAAACAAACAAAAAAGGCTACTATTCATAATGAACATAGATTCAAAAATCTTCAACAAAATAGCAAACCAAATTTACCAGCACATTAAAATGATCATTCATCATGACCAAGTAGAATGTATTCCTGGGAGGCAATGATGGCACAGCAGACACAAATCAATAAATGTGAAATACCACATTAACCAAATAAAGAATAAAAGTCATATAATATTCTTAGTAGATGCAAAAAAATGGAAAAAAAAATCAACTTTTTTTTTTTTGTCACAGAATCTCTCTCTGTCACCCAGGCTGGAGTGCAGTGGCATGATCTCTGCGGTGGCATGCAGAGCTCACTGCAACCTCTGCCTCCTCAATTCAAACAATTCTCCTGCCTCAGCCTTCTGAGTAGCTGGGACCACAGGTGTGTGCCACCATGTGCAGCTACTTTTTTGTATTTTTACTAGAGAGGGGGTTTCACTGTGTTAGCCAGGATGGTCTCAATCTGCTTACTTCATGATCTGCCCACCTCAGCCTTCCAAAGTTCTAGGATTGTATGCATGCGTCACTATGCCCGGCCAATATTTTTTTAAAAAACAAAAAAATCAATAATTAGGAATAGAATGAATGTACTGCAACACAATAAAAGCCATATATGATCCAGGTCAAAGTATATAAAATTTTACTTATGAGGAATAAATAGAAGAGATCTATTGTATAACAATATGTGACCATAGTTAACAATATTTTGTATTTTTTAAAAATGCTAATACGGTGGCTGTAAAGTCTCTCACTACAAACATATATTAATATATAAGGCAATACATATATTGATTAGCTGAATTTAATTCTTCCATAATGCAAAACATCATGCTTTACAAACTAAATTCTTCTGTCCACTAAGAAGTATTATAAATTCATAACATTAATATATGTTATTTGAATTCTTAAAGGAAATAACATTTTAAAACCCTAATCTACTTTTGTATCTCCTATAAATTTGTTTCATTTTAAAGGTATCACATGGTTTTCTTTTTTTTGAGAACAGGTCTTGCTCTGTCACCCAGTCAGGAGTGCAGTTACACAATCTCGGCTCACTGAAACATCTGCCTCCTGGGTTCAAGCTGTTCTCCTGCCTCAGCCTCCCAAATAGCTGGGATTATAGGCACCCGCCATCATGCCCAACTAATGCTTGTATTTTTAGTAGAGACGGGTTTTTGTCATGTTGGCCAGGCTGGTCTCAAACTTCTGATTTCAAGTGATCTGCCCTCCTCAGTCTCCCAAAGTGCTGGGATTACAGACATGAGCCATCACCCCAGCCACATGATTTTCTTTAAATAAAAAAAGGTGATATCGGCCGGGCACAGAGGATTACTCGAGGTCAGGATTTCGAGACCAGCATGGCCAACATGGTGAAACTCCGTCTCTACAAAAATACAAAAATTAACTGGGTGTCATAGCAGGTGCCTGTATTGCCAGCTATTCAGGAAGGCTGAAGCAAGGGAATCACTTGAATCCGGGAGGTGGAGGTTGCAGTGAGCAGAGATCGGGCCATTGCACTCCAGCTTGGATGACAGAGTGTGACTGTGTCTCAAAAAAAAGAAGATAATATCATCTCTTTGATGCCTAAGTAATGGTACACATGTCATATTGATAATGTGGACAATAATGAGCATGGATTATAGAAAAATATTGTGTTCAGGGGAAACGCTTATAGCAGTAGAAAAATATTTTTTTACTCAATTCTAGACACTTTATTTCAATTTTTGTAATGTTTTACTTGTTTCATTTATTTAATAACTCCAAATTTAAATGTAATTTTTCTATTTAGTTTTTCCTTACTTATATTTAAAAATAAGTAATGTTACAAAATAAGATGTATGTGGCCATGACTTTGGACCTGGGCTTGAAATATACACTCTGATGATGCATTTTTAGGAATTCTTAGAAGATTTACTTTAATTCCATAAAGTTCTGGAAATATTAACGTAAGACCATAATATCTGCTTCCTCTTATTCATCCAGAGTTATCTTAATATATAGATATGAAAATCAGGGTTTCTGTGTATAAAATTTGTTATATATATATTTATTACATTATTTTCTATCAGCTCACATTTTATTATGTTCACAGAGCCAGGGCTTTGAGGCCTTCTGTATGTCTGATGTATTACACAGTCTAAGTGAGTGCAATTATGAGGGATCAATCTACATAGTCTTTCAATCTTTCAAAAGACTTGTGTGAAGAGACAAAAGAAATCTCTTATTGAAGGAAGAAAGAATGGTTTCATTCAAACTTCTTTTTATGTGCACTAATGCTTTCAGTGTTTGAGAACTATTATTCCATATGATTATTAAAATAAAATACCAATTTCATTATTAAAGAAAACGTGATATACCTACTCTTTTACAATCTTAAATAAAATAAAAACTATTTTAGTCTCTAAGTAGTTGTTTCATTGTTTAAAAAAAAAAAGTCTAAGATTCCCTAAATTACCAACTTTCCCAGCAACGCACATAAAAAAACATATTTGTACTGAAATTTAAATGGAATAGTAAAACGAACATTCAACCATTTGGCGCTGAAATATTCATGAGCTACTCAGAGAACAATGAAACTAAATATCTTCAGATGTCCTAGAGGAACAAGAGTCAAGGAAACACTTGAATAATGAGAGACTATTCTATTTTAAACTTTTTCTTTTTTCATCCTTTTTTTCCCATTAGATGATAATACACAATTTAATCTTGCTACATTATGAATAGAATGTGACAAGCTCACTAGTCTATGCTAAAAATTTTATGAAAGCTTTTGACATAGCTTAATTCTATACTTTTAGGGATATTGGGACTTTACTTGGTCTTAAATATGTAATTGGGTAACTAGAATTATGACTAAAATTGTCCTTATCTAGGTAAACATTAAGGATTATCTAATGGATTATCTTCAAATAAAAATTTTTTAAAAAGCCATATCTACCCTAAGTTCTACTAATACACTATTTTAATAGAATAAGAATGCAGAGTTTTGAAAATTATAACCCATGTTATCTCTACAAACATTCTCTTCAGCAAATAATAATTACCATTCGAGTTAGTTTTACATAGTTACATATTCCTACTTTTAATTTCAAATCAGCTATACAGTTTTGAAAATTCCCTAGTATACATGTCACAGACATTAAAAAGAAAGTTTGAAAAGAGCATTTGAATATTTGGGAGCTTTAATCAGATTATAATTCTCAAAAAGGATAATTTTTACGTGCAAATTGTCTAGTTGACAACAGAATTACTATGTCTATTTTTTCATAAGCTCAGTGACATTTAGATAAGTCTATCATGTAAAACTTTCATTATTTTATTTTTAAAATTAAATTCATGAATCTTCACTCCTCATCCAACACACTTTCAAATCTGCCTTTGTTCCTTGATCTTTTTCTTAGTCAGTTTTACTATCTTCTCCAGTTTCTTCACATCAGAAACCTGTGCATGTCTTACTAATTCTAAATGCTCACTATCACGTTCTTTGGTATACTGCTATAATTTTTACTTTGTTTGGTAAACTGCTATTATCCTTTCTCTAGCTTATACTGCAACAGTTGTAATCACTATGCATAGAAAACTATATAGCCTCCAAACTGCTATCTCCTTCACAATTTTGATATCAACATTATAACCCCTTCACACAGAACACAGAGTGCTTATTTAGAGAAGTATATTTTGTCTCACAACTACATTAATTAAAATAGCTAATGATATGTAAACCAAAGAGTATCTGAGAAAGTCTCAATAAGTTTAGAAGTTTATTTTGGCAAGGTTAAGAACATGCCTATGACATAGCCTCAGGAGTTTCTGAGAACATTTGCCCAAGGCTGTTAGTTCACAGATTGATTTTATACATATTTAGGGAGACAGAAGTTACAGGCAGACATTAATCAACACATGGAAGTTATGCACTGTTTTGCTCTGGAAAGGCAGGACCATTCAAATTGGGGGCTTCCAGATCTGATTGGCAATTGGTTGAATGAGTTAAGTTATTATCTAAAGTGCTAGAATTAACATAAAGGAATGTTTGGATTAAGAGAAGACATTGTGGCCTAGACCACAGTGCCTCACGCCTGTAATCCCAGCACTTTCGTAGGCCAAGATGGGTGGATCACCTGATGTCGGGAGTTGGAGACCAGCCTGAATAACAGGGCAAAATCCCGTCTTTAATACAAAATACAAAATCAGCCAGTCCTGGTGGTGCATGCCTGTAATCCAAGTTACCCAGGAGGCTGAGACAGGAGAATTGCTTGAACCTAGGAGGAGGAGGTTGCCGTGGGCAGAGATTGTGCCATTATGCTCCAGCCTGGACAACAATAGCAAAACTCTGTCTCAAAAAAAAAAAAAAAAGAGAGAGAGAGAGAAGACATTGTGAAAACCAAATATTTATTATGCAGATGAAACCTTTAGGTAGCAGTCTTCAGAGAGAACAAATGGTAAATATTTTCTATCAAACTTAAAAAGGTGCCAGACTCTTAAGTTAATCTCTCCCAGATCAGGAAAAGACCTGGAAAGGCAAAGCATTCTATACAGAATGCAGATTTCCTCACAAGAGACATCTTTGTAGGCCCATTTTAAAGTACATCAAAGAAATATATTGATTTCTTTCAAGGCTTGCTATCTGTCACTTGATGTCATTGTTACAATGAGTCTATTTAGTGAGTATTAAGATCTTTGTTTTAATGTTAATGTTGGTCAGCTTTGCCTAATTCCAAAGTAAGGAAGGTACAATGCCACATGTTCCACGACTCCTACCCATTATGGCCTGAACTAGTTTTTCAGGTGTACTTTGGAATGCCTGTGGCCAACAGGGATGCCTATTCAATCAGTTGGGGGTGTTACCAGTGAAATGTATCTGAGTTACATGGCACCAAAGAGTGTTAGCCATAGTGACTCTGTATGGGTCTGCAGCAAGCTCAATTCTTGCTTCCTCAGAAGAAAGAATTGGACTGAGGGCCATAAGGCAGAAGGAAAGACCAAGGAAAGTTTTAGAGTAGGAGTGAAAGTTTATTTAGAAGCTTTAGAGCAGGAATGAAAGGAAGTAAAATACACTTGGTTGAGGGCCAAGCAGATGCTTTTAGAGGCCACGTCCACAGTTTGACCTCTTGACTTGGGGTTTTATACATTTGCATACTCCTGGGGTCTTGTGTTGCTTTCCCCGTGATTCTTCCTTTGGCATGGGCTGTCTGCATGTGCAGTGACCTGCTAACACTTGGGAGTAGAGCATGAGCAATCAGTTATTTGAGTTGTATGCATGCTCACTTGAGCTGTTCTTCCCTTACCATGTGAAAGAAAAACATCTTGAGCCCCCCAAATCACTAAGCTAAAAGGAAAAGTCAAGCTAGAAACTGCTAAGAGCAAACCTGCCTCCCATTCTATTTAAAGTCACCTCTCTGCTCACTGAGATGAATGCATATCTGATTGCCAGGTTAGTCAGAAGCTCAAAGGAATACAACCATTTGTCTCTTACCTACCTATGACCTGGAAGCCCTCTCCCCAAGTTGTCTTGCCTTTCCAGACCAAAACAATGTTCTTCTTACACATGTCGATTGAGGTTTCATGTCTCCCTAAAATCTATAAAACCAAACTGTGCTCTGATCACCCTGGGCACATGTTGTCAGGACCTCCTGAGTCTGTGTCACATGCATGCATCCTCCACCTTGGCAAAATAAACTTTCTAAATTAACTAAGACCTGTCTCAAATTTTGGGGGTTCACAGCAGTCAAATGTCTCTAGGGGGGTCATATACCTGTTATACTCCATCATTTTGCCTCTTAGTGCACATCTTGAGCCCACTCGCCCAACTCCTGAGATCTTATTGGCAAGCTGCTGATCACCAGTTTCAGTTATTTTCATCTATTAGGAGACTGCTTTCCCCTGGTGCCAGCTGCAACCAATTATTTTAGAAAGACGGTATGAAAACTGCCTGACCATCATCTGTTAGTTGCCTGATCTTCCTTGTGGGGTTGGGGGAGCCCTTTCCTGCCCTGCTTATGCCTGACTAGCAAACTACTGTAACAGGGACTTCAAATTTTATTTTTGGTTTACAAATGTGTCAAGAGACAGTTCTCCATAATATTTCCACATGTCTTCACTGCTTTTTTCCTAATTACATTTTCAACGATGTATATATGACAAACAGCCATGGAGGATGAAATGGTGTCTTTCTCTTGGAAATAGAGCAGATTCATTGTCTATCCAGAATTAAAGAAAAAAAAAAAATGTCTGTGGCTAAGGTAAGCCAGGTTGGCAGCCTCCTTTACAAAATAGGGGTTTCCTAGATTTGGACTTCCTCAGCTGTGACACAAACACCTTGTACAGGCAGCATCCACTTGTGCCTGCTTCTTCATTGCCTCTGTGGGTCTTGTAAGACACAAAAAGTATATGTAAATATAAAATAACTGCTGCCTGCTGTGCTGTAAGTAATAGTCTTTTTTTCAGATCCAAGAGATTTTTATCTTCTGGAAGTATCCATGAAACTGAAGCAGGCTCACTTGTTAGCTGAAAAGAAGGATAAAACCTCAAACCCTTCACAATTCTTAATCATTGCACTTACTGCAAAATTCTAATTTTTGAATTTAACCCTTATGTAATTCTCAAGTTTTCATTTGTCTTGTCTGCTGGCTCACTAGCTACTAGCCCCATCAACATTATATTAGTTTCTTAAACATGATAAATGTTTTTCAATATCAGAGAATTATGTCATCATATGACTTCAATATTCATCTTGTTTTACTAAACTCCCATTTCTTGATGCTCTAATATTTATGAATGATCTGTCTCCACCCAGATATTTTCCCTCCATGTAGTTTATCCTTCTTCTCACAGTGTTTTCCACTATTCTAAAATATGAACATAAATACATAGTAAAATACATACACATATTATTTACTTAAATAGCCTGTTCTCCCTTTTCCTTTTGTTTTTATTTGTTTCTCTTTATTTTCTCTAGGCCTTGAGTTATCTAGGTTTTCTACAGCAAAAACAAATAAGACAGTTTTTTGTGCTGAAAGTTTACAGTTAATTCTGACCACATTTTCCCCACTCTGCTGTGGACAGACAGAGAAAAAATACCATTGTGTTAAAAGTGTAAGAAGGAAAGAATCAAATACAATATTTGGTTAATATTTAGTAATATAACCTGGGCATATATATTCACGTTTTCAATTTTGCTTCAAGTTTGTTGCACTGATATAATGTAAGCTCCATGATGGAAAGTACCATATCTATTCTGTTTTCCACAATATCCTTAAACTTAACACACTATCAAACATAGAGTAGGCCATGTTATATATATGTTGAATGAATGATTGCAGAGCAGCCTAAATGGTTTTTCTGTTACCAGTCTGATCCATTCTAAACACTTCATACACAACAATCTTTGTGAATAAAAATATATTCCTATTAGACATTTATTTAAAATTTTTCAAGATTTCTTACTGCTATGAGAAGCTCCAGCCTATTTTTCATAGTTTAATAATTATCCTTCACTACTATGCTTCAACTTCTCCCTTCATATTTATTGGAGAGAATCCTCCTCTAATGTTAAGAGCCCTCCTGTAGCACTCCGAATGTATTCTATCATTGTTCTTTTTCAGCTGGTTTTAGTTTTGCTTTTCTCTATTCGATTGCAACCTCTAAAAACACATATATTTTCATATCATTGTATCCACAGTTTCTACCTCAGGCTGTACACAAGGAAGACGCTTAGTATATATTTGCAGAATGAATTAATAAAACAATCCAGTAATGCTATTGTATTGTCTCATTAAGTCAAGTTTAGCCTAAAGCCGCCTCCTTAAATATTTAAAGTTCAGTCTAAAGATTTCTCTGTACTTAGTGACCTATACCTAAATGGAAGTGTAAACAGACTGTAACCTACTCTTGTGCCAATCACAAAGTTTTGGCCAATCAAAGGCCAAAATCAAAGGCTATTCATACTGTGTTTAAATAAGGCAAATGCTGGGCTGTGACGAATCCAACTGTTTATGTACCTGACTTCTGTTTTCTCTATGTCAATTTCCTTTTTCCGTCCGTAAGTCTTCCACCACCTGGCTGCTCAGAGTCTTTCTGATAATTAGGCGGTTTCCCAATTCACAGATCGTTCTTTGCTTAAACTCTGTTAAATTTAACTTGTCTAAGGTTTTACTTGTAATACCTTTCATAAAACAGCATTTCATTTTTCAAAGTAAAATTAATTTCCTTATCATTTATTTATTACATATTACGGTATATGAATTAACTTTTATTTTTTAAAGTAATATTGTGCCAATGACAATCATCCACTTACTACTGCTTTTATCTAAACTTTCTTCACTGAAGGATAAATAGGATAAATAGCATCTTCTATTAATCAAGTGGTTGCTAAAAAATCTAAAATACTTTCATTCCTTATATTGTAATAACAAAAATATTTATATTGTTATATTATAATGACAAGTATCAACATATTAAAAGTACTTTAATGTATATGGCAAAAATATAGAAGTAGATATTTTATAACCACATAGGTTGTAAAGATATTAATAAGTTTGTTTTACTACATTAGGAAAATGTGACTTACTATAATTAGATGACTAAGCAACTAACCTAATACAATATATAAAATTCCCAGATTACAAACATCTCATGAATTAATAAATAAGACAATAAAGAGCTAATCTTTTAACACGTACTGTGAAAAATGCAGAAAATATCTTCTGATAATTATGCATTATTTAAAGTATATACATTACATATTGCATATTATTTAATACAATTCCACATTGTTCACATAATCCAAATCTTCAATTATATGCTTCATTTTCTGCCTAATTATAGCTTATAAGAAAGTACCACATGCATATACCGAGAGAGATAAGAGACATATTATGATTATCAGGTTATATGCTGAAGATTAATCATTGAAAATCCACTTATAATATGATAGCCTACCACAACATATTTGATTTTACCACCTAAATATTCAGAAAAGTAAATTAGGAACAGTGTTTTCTATCAATAACTTAGAATACAGAAAATATTGTATACATTCAGTCAACATTTTCTCCCTACTAAATTAGATGCTTACATAATATCATTGGGTTACCTGGAAATACACCAATAAAAAGTTCAACTGAAATTGAATGTCTCAAAGGAAAACTTTTGGAATGTGGAATGCTGATGTTGGGCCAATTACTTTTGTGTTGTTAGTAAAAATCTCTTGATTACAGACAAAACAATTCTTTTTCTTTTTTTTTTTTTTTTTGAGACAGAGTTTCGCTCTTGTTACCCAGGCTGGAGTGCAATGGCGCAATCTCGGCTCACTGCAACCTCCACCTCCTGGGTTCAAGCAGTTCTCCTGCCTCAGCCTCCCGAGTAGCTGGGACTACAGGCATGTGCTACTATGCCCAGCTAATTTTTGTATTTTTAGTAGAGACTAGGTTTCTCCTTGTTGGCCAAGATAGTCTCGACCTCTTAACCTCATGATCCACCTGCCTGGGCCTCCCAAAGTGCTGGGATTATAGGCGTGAGCCACCATGCCCGGCCACAATTCTTTACTCACTCAAGAGAATGTCTATGGCATATGTCTGTGGAAATAACTTTCTAATAAACAATAAAATATACAAATATTTTGCATACTACTTGAAAGTAATTTTTCATATCTCCACATTAGTCATCTTTTCAATTTTATATTTTTAAAGTATTGACAGAAAATGAGGGTGGTGATTTATATGTACATTTCTGGAATAAACAGAGAAAATTTCTCACAAGGTATATATTTGTTTTAATTTTTTATAGGGTTTCTCTAGATTGTATCTCTATGCCTACCTTAAAGCCAATCTAATATATGTTACATTTCAATAACAGGGTTGCCTTGCTCCTCTTTAGTATTTAAATTAGGTTCCAAGTTTTTCTCCTAATGATTTCTCCCTAGTAATCATTAGTAAATATACAAAGAAAGAAAAATAAGAATTATGTACTATATGAATAAAAACATAAGCCTAACTTTCATGGAAAAACACAGTCACTAGAAATTCTGTTTTAAAATAGCACTTATGGTCATATGTTGAAAAATTTCATCAAAGTATTGACAATATAAGCTTACAGAAAAGGTTTATTGTTAGTGCTGCTTGAAGTGATTAATATTAATGACCATAACTTCAAGAATAGTAGGCCAAAAAAGATATAATGCTTCATTCACTTGAAAAATCAGTTGCAGTGTTTCTTAAAACGACAACGTTGTATCAAATTTGCCTTAGAGTACCTATAAAAATTTAGAATCTGAGATCCCACATCCAAATCAACTAAACCAGAAATTTAGGGGGAAATAAGACAAGTGGGTATACATTTCAAATAAGCTTCTCCTATGATTCCAATGAATGAGTTTAAGATTAATTGAAGCATACACACACACACACACACACACACACATCATATATACTCCAAACTAAAACCAATCAAACTCGGCCAGGTGCAGTGGCTCACACCTGTAATTCAGCACTTTGGGAGGCCAAGGCAGAGGATCACTTGAGGTCAGGTGTTCAAGACCAGCCTAGCCAACATGGTGAAACCTTGTCTCTACTAAAAATACAAAAATTAGTCAGGTGCAGTGGCGTGCACCTGTAGTCCCAGCCACAAGGGAAGCTGAGGCGGGAGAATCTGTTGAACCTGAGGGGTTGCAGTGAGCAGAAATCGCATACTGCACTCAGTCTGGGCAACAAAGTGAGAATTCATCTCAAAAAAAAAAAAAAATCAACCAACCAAATAAACAAAAATTACAAAGACATAAATCCAAAATTCATGTTCCTCATTATTCTAACACTACCCTGTGCTGTCTTCAATTTTGACAGCTGATCAACAAAATATGTCAGCATACAACATAGATTCTTAATATATCACTACTCTGTAAGACTTTTTCTAACAAATATAATGTCTTTGGGTGAAAGAGAAATATCATTAAACCAGAATATGAAGCTAAGAAAAAGAGCCATGGCTTAAAATTTACTTCTACTCACCTTATTGGCTGAGCAGTGTACTTGCACAATCATATTTATGACCCTGAAGACAGATGGCCTCAATAAGTTAACTAATGGAAACTCACTTTACAGTATTCTACTATGCTGAACTAAACTATACCATACTGTACTGTACCTTGGTATATGATAAAATCCTATTCTATGCTGCAACATAATATAGAACATACTCTTTATGTACTCAATAAAACAAATAAAATATATTACTATTACAGTTATTCACTTTTTATTTCCTACTATAAGGAATAAACATAAAGATTACTGATAAATTATCACTATTTTTCTGAAATATATGAATAGGCTAAATCTTGCAATGTCACTTTTCATGTAATAGATTAACTTCTACTTTTCATATTATGTGTGCCAACAGAAACAGGTGATTATAGCTCAATATAGAGAAGCAGATGTACCTGACAAGGGAACATGGTCAGCATGTTGGACAGATAAAAGAAAGCTTCTTTGTGAAAAATGAATTTTCAGATAGTACATATATCTGTATATGTGTGGGTATGTGAATATATATACATATATGCATATTTAGTGATATCTATTTATCAATGACCTATCTATCTATCCATCTCCAGATTGGCATATAATCTTTAGGCCCTGCTTCACAGTGAACCTCAAAATTCTAGCTCATAGAGCATACTCCAAATTCAGGGTCTAGCAGCCTCGCCTGACATAGGCAGGCCTAGCATAGAGAGCTCAGCTGCAGGGAAATCTAAATCATGTTTAAAGAGGGTAAACATTTTTATCAAACAAGTCATGATCATTTTCCATTCAAAAAGAGAATATAAGATATTTCATGAAAGCAGAGGCTAAAAATCTGTCATAATAAAAAGCATACTTATTATGATGAGATTTATCAATGTAAACATTTTCAGTGTTAGGCCATGGAAAAGGCTAGATGGTTAGAAAGTCTATGTAGAGTAAGCACCAATGTTGCCAACCAAGCTGCTGTGATTATTCTGAAGGTAAATGAACCAACCAAATTTTAAACATTTTTAATTTGAGATATAACAGATAATAAAAATAATTTTAACATATCTTATTGTCTTAGTCCTATCAAGCTGCTATAACAAAATACCATAGTATGAGTAGCTTAGAAAGGATACAAACTTATTTCTCACAGTTTTGTAACCTGAGAAGTCCAAGGCTGAGGAATGGCAGATTCAACATCTCATGAGGGTCCACTTTCTTGTTTATAGATGGCACCTTTTAGCTGTTCCTTACATGGTGAAAGGAGCAAGGAAGCTCTCTAAGACTTCTTTTATAGGGATGCTAATGCCGTTCATGAAAGTTCCACTTTATTAAACTAATCACCTCCTAAAGGCTTCATCTACAAATATCGTCACAGGGTTGAGTAGGTTTTAGCATAAATTTTAGTGGGACCCAAATATTCAGACCATAGTACTTATGCTTGTTAATTCATGAATATTAACCAAGAACTCATATATTTATGATAAATATATATAGATAGATAGATAGATAATGTGATTTTTTTAAACCATTGCATTTTAGCTATAAAGAAATAAAATAATCTGGGCTATTATTAAAAAGATTAAGTCCCAATCTTGGAAAGCACAAATCTAGTGGTGATAATGAGGAACTGGAAACAAATAATACAGTCTAGCAACCTCGCAAAATTACCTGTCTGGAGTAAGCTACTACAAGGGACCACATCTTGAAAATATGGTCTAAACTAAGGTCTGCACAAACTTTCAGTCTGAGAATTGGTGATGAAGACACGTGCTCCTTTACTTCCTAATAATCAGTAGGTAAGCAACTAATGAGAAGGGGTCTGCATGTACATGGAGTACTCAGTCAAGCTGTGAACTGGTAACACATTTTTCTCATCTTCTTTGTTTTCTTTAGAGATTTTTTTCATACAGTAATGTTACCACTCGGGGTAAGTGAGGCAACATGCACCCATGTGCACTTGCTTTTGTCTACTTAACACAACAGAAGTAGATAGGGCTCTGTGATAGGCTTACAAAACCCACAAAACGCCAGAGCATTCTGGCTCAATAACGTCCCTTTTATTTCACATAGAAATTAAATGACTTCCTTTTCTTCTTTGATTTAATTCATTTGTCCAAAATGTATCATTTTCTCTTAATTTAATCTTTTATTCTTCTACATAAATACCTCATGCTTCCCCAGTTCTTGTTCCCTAAGTTGGAATTAAACCATCTATTGTTTCTAACCCTTATTGTTCTTTACTCATTATCATGTGGTTATTTTAACTCTAATTTTACCAACATGATGAGGGGGTTCCATTTCCTTGGCAACAAGGAAAAGGGCCTGAAAAGTATAATCTCATTTATATTATATAAGCTATTTAGTCATACTTAAACTCTAAAACTTGTGTTCATGTCTCATCTCACTCTTGCAATGAGAACAATGCAAACACTCTGCAATGTGTTATATTCTTACAACATTATCTGGTAAGGGTGAGGATAAAAACAAGAATTAGGTAGAAACATCTCCTCTTGTAAAATACTCATATTTTAAATATATGAAAAAATGACACATATATGAACATTTTTATAGTTCGCATTTTTAACCTTTATCCTGCCTTACTGTATTTTATTTTTGCACATGCAGCATAACGATATTATGTTAATATTAGGAATAGTGGGTGTCACTGTTTACTCCTAACTATAATGGAAATAAACCTGATATTTGCATTTTAAGCATTATTCTAATTAGGAGCTTAAAATGTGTACATTCTAACAATAAATAACTATATGTCTAATCTTAATAAATTAAGAGTTTTAGCAAGATAGATTATTGCCTTCTATCAATCCCCATTTTAGCATCCATGGAGATGATCATATCACAGTGTTAAAAGACATGAAATTTGGAGCTAGGCACATTGTATTCACAATCCAATTTCACTATGATACACTATCCTTAAAAAGCAACTTAACCTCACTTTACTTTAGGTTAGACTTTTCTTTTGTAAAATAGAAATGGTACAGATCTATTTCATAAGGTCATTATGATGATTAACTCTAAAGTGCTTTGAGCAGAGAGGTACATAGAAAGTACTACATACATGTTTCTTATTATTGTTTTTATATATTTTCCTTAAAGATAAAAAATTCCCCAGTATTTACTTAAAAATCACTGCTTAGTTATGATGATTTATGCTTTTAATAACTGATTAATTCTGCTGTTAATATTTTACTTAAAATATGTTCATCAATATTTTCATTACTTACATGAGGTGGCCATACCAAACTACCACAAAGTGAGTGGCTTACAGCAACAGAAATAAATATTTTCACAGTTTTGGAGCCCAGAAATCTGAAATCAGGGTGTTGACTTGGCCATATTCCATCCAGAGAATGAATCTAGGCGATTCTGTTCCTTGCTTCTTCCAAGTTCTGGTGGTCCCAGATGTTCCCTGGCATGTCGCTGTTTAACACCCATCTCTGACTCTCTCTTCAGTCTTCTTCTCCTATGTGTCTCAAATGTCTTTTTCTTTCTCTTATAATAATAGAGATGCCACTTGGATAATCTGAGGGATCGCATCTCAAGATACTTGCCTTATATTACATCCACAAAGGTTCTTTGTTCAAATAAGGTCACATTAACATTTTCTGGTACAATTATCTTTTGGTCACTACAGTATTCACAATCGAACTGGTCTGTAATTCTATTTATTTGAGTAATGTATGTCAGCTTTTACTTTTGAAAATATATTTGCCTTTAAAAATGATTTATTTTACTTCCTCTTTGTAGAACAGTTCAAATATCATTTAAATGAGCTCTTCTTAAGGAGAGTCCTATAAAATGGTTTATGCTTCATCTGTTTATTCATTTGTTTATTTTTAGTGACTCTTCTTCCACTTTCCTTCTTCATATTTGCAAATAATTCACAAAAGGCCATATCTTCTGTGGTCTGTTTTATTAAATTGCAGTTTTCCAGAAACTTTTTTAGTTTTTCTAAGTTTTCAAATTCATTTATTTTGAATGAAGCAAATAATTTATTTTAATATTCCAATTATTTTAGTCTTCTATTCTCCTCCTATCTTTTAATATTTTATTTAGCTGAACATAAGTTTTTTTTAAAAAAATTGATTGGATAAACTTATATGTCTTTTCTTCCCCCAAATGTTTACCCACACAACCCTTTACAATATGAAGGATGATGTAGGTAGATCTTGATGCAAATTAGCTTTCAAATAAAGGTCACAGTCTGAGGTGAGGGTACTAACAGGTCTTCAAACCTACATTTATTGATTTTAGTATTTTTGTTTTCAAAAACACAGTAGTAATTGGAGCCTACGAAATTAATGTCACCTAAGTGATAGTATCCAATAATTCCTTAAAACAAGATATTTCCCTTTTCATGGTATTTATTCACAATGATCATAAGCTGAAAAAAACCCTTTTGAAAGAAGAGTAGAAAAAATTACAGTACATATTTTTAACTGAGTTTCAGAGTTCAAGGGACTCTGGAGCTGTGAACTAGATCTGGGAAATCACTTGGAAATGGTGACCTTCTACGACTGAAAGTAGACAGATAGTACAACAGACCTAAAGTGTTTGGACTTTTTTTTTTTTCTGTTTTGTTTCTTTTCACTTATAAATATACATTAAGATCTTAGCAAACTGCTGAATATTTTGGTCCTTGGAACATCATGATCTCTACTGGTAAATATTCTTATTATTACTTAGCCTCCGTTGGCCTAAGATTGCCACAGTCACTATGTTCCAGGTATTTAGGGAGAGTCATTTGACTACTACTACTCTGAGATATCGTCATCCTCATGAAATTAGGGAGATTCATTTTAATGATGACTTCTTCCAGGCTATGGAAGACCTCTGCTGTAGAGTTCTCTAAGCATGTTAACATCAGTCTTACCAATGGATGTTTCCATTTCTTGATAAAAATGGTATCACCCAACTACTTCTTGGAGACAAAGATTTATAATAGAAAGGAGAGTAAGCGAGTCAGGCAAGAATTCACAATAATCAAGATATGGAATCAACCTGAGTATTAACAATGGATGAAAAGATAAAACAGAGTATGTATACACAATGAAATACTATTTAGTCATACAGAGGCTTAAAATTGTGTTATTTGCAGCAACATAGATGGAACTGGAGGTCATTAGGTTAAGAGAAATAAGCCAGGTACAGAAAGACAAATATCGCATATTGTCACTCATACGTGGGAGATAACAGAGTTGATCTCATAGAGGTAGAGAGTAGATATGTGGTTATTAGACATTGGGTACAGTGTGATGTGTTGGAAGAAGGATGAAGAAAAGAGGTTGGTTAATGGCTACAAACATACAATTAAATAGGAAAAATAAGTTCTATTGTTCAATCACACAGTAGGGTGAATGTAGTTAACAACAAGGTTATTATACATTTCAAAATAGCTAAAAAAAATATTTGAAATGTTCCCAATACAAAGAAATGACAACTCTTCAAAGTGATGAATATCCTAAATAGCTTGATTTGATCATTACACATTATATGTGCATGTACAAATATTAGGTATTAATACAAAAACTTAGAGAAAAATCTGTGTCAAAATTTTTATCTTTCTAACTTTTCAAATTTCCATTTCTATATTATACCAAGAAAGTTCTGGCATTCAGGCTTTATTTAACGTAGGCCACTGTTGACTCAAGAATAAATTACCAGTTATGCAAACTGATAGAGTTAATGTCAGATTTGTGAATTAAAGTATTAAACATAGCATATTTGTTAAATACATTTAGCTTGCCATTTTTTTCCTTTCTAATCCTTGAAGGCATTTTCATTCATTTCCTTCAGGTTTGTGTGTATATAAACCTCCTGCTTATTGAGATGTGGGACTCATTACCCTGGAATATGACAGGATCTAGTCTAGCCTTCCTTAGCCTACATACAAAAATAGTGGTATGGTTAGCTCTTGCCTAGAAGCAGCATATAAAAAAGGTTGATGTCCCAATTAAGATTCTTAAAGAGGCTTTTAAAAAAGGGATTCTAGCTTCCTCATATAGAGGAAAATTATTACTGATGCTGAGAAGATAGACTTTGTATAATTTGGCAATTTTAGAACCTTGATTTTTTTCTGATTCCATCAAAGTGTGCCTTTTTAAAAATTTTCCAGGTGCCATTCTTTCCCTATTGATACAATAACACCCACATAGAAGACTTGGCAAGGCCATAAATCTAACTTGAGTTGTCATTCCGCAATCTGAAAAATCTAATTTGTGTCATAGTAAGATATGTCAATCCCAGAGCTAGAAATGATAAAAAAAATAAAATAAAACATTTTATAGCAGACCACAAATCTTTTTATTTTTCCAGGCTTGCTTTAAGCTCCAGATGTAAAACCCTGAACATGCCATTTTCTATGTAAGACTTCTGTGTGCAATACAAAACAGACAGTCCTCCCCTAACACTAAGAATCATTACTTCTATTGTTATGCTCCATTTCAGCAGCCACTTGATTACTCTTGTACTAGCTTTTAATAGACACTTTATTCTAGTGAAATAGACATTGTAATTCACATACCCTATTTTAACTAAATGATAGAAACTGATAAGCAATTTTTGTATGATGATGTAATCATCGTCTTCAAAATTAACTAAGTTGTTAGCAAATACTAGCTTTATGTTTGTGCAGTTGTCTTCTTGGAACCACTTCTAAAATAATAGTATTAACCAGAATTTTATCTAGTATTAAAAAACCAGTCTACATTTCAATCTAGAAAATAGTAAACACAGGAAATTAGGTGTTTACACAACACTCAAAGTGTTAAAAGAAAGATGGTCAGAGAATATTCAAATTCTTTTTCAGTTTTTGACATTAGCTTCAGTGTTGAAGGGAACTTTTGGCCAGTGGTCACAGCTGCCCGTAGGAATGACTTAAGAAATTTCTATGGGAGTTTCAGAAGAGATTAAATGACCCAGCAATCTCATTACTGGGTATATACTGGAAGGATTATAAATCATTCTATTACAAAGACACATGCACACATATATTCATTGTGGCACTGTTTACAATAGCAAAGACCTGGAACCAACCCAAGCACCTATCAATGATAGACTGGACAAGAAAAATGTGGCACATATACACCAAGGAATACTATGCAGCCATAAAAAATGAGTTCATGTCCTTTGTAGGGACATGAATGAACCTGGAAACCATCATTCTCAGCAAACTGACACAAGAACAGAAAATCAAACACTGCATGTTCTCACTCATAGGCAGATGTTGAACAATGAGAACACATGGACACAGGGAGGGGAGCATCACACGCTGGGATCTGTTGGTGGGGAGGCTAGAGGAGGGATAGCAGGGGATGGGGATTTTGGGGAGGGATTACATGGGGAGAAATGCCATATATAGGTGATGGGTGATGGAGGCAGCAAGCCACCTTGCCGTGTATGTACCTATGCAGCAATCCTGAATGATCTGCACATGTACCCCAGAACCTAAAGTATATTAAAAAAAAAAAAGGTCCCATGCTGAGGTCTGCACTCATATCTTCCTTTCTCTGTCTGGAACAATTCTGTTCTGCTTTCCATATCTCACATGCAGGCCTCTCACTAGAAGAGTTTTCACTGAAACAAAAATAATAGGGAATTCTAGGAAACATAGTTTACAGACTTCCAACCTCTGTGATACAAAGAAAGCATAGGATATTTCAGAAATGGCATTACCTGTCAGCAGAGACATAAAACATACATTTTTTTTGTTTGTTTGTAAATAATACCTATCTCATGCTCACTAAAAATTGAGCTTGCAAGATACAATTTTTTATTATGTTGTTAACATCTTTTTCTGGTTTCCTAGAATAAATCACAATTTATTTAACAATATTCATATTGGAAACAATTAATGTTTTAATATAAAATGTTGCACTTCTTAGGAATATTTTTCTCCTAAATATATGGACAAATGTGCCCAAATAATTTTTTAAAACAAAGTCAGTACTTGATTTTACGCCCCTCTTCATATAAGACAAATGAATTACAGCCCTTTATCCTAGATATCCAAGTTTAATACAATGATGTGATGTAAAAGTAATGTCTTGCTTATTGCAACCACTTAATGGATAAAGCAACTAAATTGTATTTAATGTTAAGTATTTACTAGTAAGCTGTATCAGTTGTGTAACCACAAAACATGAGGAAATGCTTCCTTAGAAAATCTATATCCTCTACAAACTGAACAATAAATAAACCTATTAATGTACAGTTATACAAGTCAGTTACACAATTTATACAGATTGTACAGAAATTATGTAAAAAGCCATGTACAAAGTTATATAAAACTTTACACATGAAGTCAGTTGAAGATGGATAAGAGTTCAGACATCGACGGTTCAAATAATCCTTGTGAATGTTAATAATTCACTTCAAATTAGATTAATTATGAATATGGACTGAAATTTTGAGTACTATCACTGATATTAATGAATATTTCTATTTTATAGGCTTGAAAATTATACATGATATATAGAGGTAATCTGAAAGAGCAAATGCTATCCATAGAAACGCTGCCACAATTAATTCAGTCAGCCGCTAAGCCTTTAATGATGGTACTCATTCATTGAAGAATAAAACTAACCATAATGTTTATGTAAAGAGTGAACTTCAGAGCTCAAGAAATCTAGTTGAAACATGAACACAACGACTTTCTGTATCACTTTTGGCAAGTTAGATTTGAGGCACCTGACTTACATCATTTATAAAATAGATGTGTATATATTATTTACTTCATACTGTTTATATGATTATTACAAGAATTAGTACATGAAGAGTGGTTACAACCTTGCTTAGCATGTAATATTAAACACAGGAAACTATCCATGCAGGTTAATTGTTGTATTATTAGGTGGCAATAGCAGTAGAAATAGGTTGTACCTATTATTTTGATAACTTAAAATTTTGCTATACAAAAATTCTGTTACTTGTGCAGAAAACAATTCAAATACCAAATTGATGCCCTGAGGCTGTTCAGCTGATTCTGATAAACAAGTATTCTAGTTCTGAGAATGAGAGAAACTTTGTGAATCATTTCTCCTAAATTTAAAATATAATAGACCTGTCAAATTAGGTTGAAAAAGTTTACTTTTTTTTTTTCCCCAAAATCTCCACTTTTCTACAAGCAATAAACTCACTGGAAATAAATTCTTCACAAATATATTCAACCTAAACAGTATATTTGAGTATATAAGGGAAACAGAAAGAGGTAGAGATAAAAATAGAATATGACAAAGACACAGAATAAAACCAACAAAGACAAACAGAGTAGATCGTTTGTATGTGTATTTTATTATTTTAGGTTAGTATTAACCTGTTTCTTCTTCACTGTATATATGTAATAAAAGAGATTTTACACTTATATCTCCATAAAGTATGTTTTGTATATTGGTAATGCAAATATCATGTGTTCAAAATATTATTCATTCTTGGAAAATGTTATATAGCTATTAGGATGACTCCAAACTGAGATACAGCAAATAGTAAGAGAAATTCATGTGACTGAAATGGAAAATAAGAAGAAAATTTTGATGAAAATTCATCAACCAGCTCGACCCAGACCGTTCAGGAATCCTTTGATCCATTTCACTCTCATCTTTAAATACTTTTTAGGTTCTAAAATGTAAACTTTACTTCCTGAGAAGTTTATTAACACAATATAGTTTAAAAATTCAGTTTTTCTTAAAAAATAATATAAATTACATAACAATTCCAAAAGCTACACAATTGCAGAAGCAAAAAGTCATTGCCATTATCATATTCTATAACTCACCATGATGCTCTAATTCCACTAACATTCCTTTAATATCAGGAACTATTTATTCACCTTTGAAATGACTCTCAGAGCAGCTCAACTTATTCTATCTACATTATGAGTGATAGAAAACTAGTAGCTTTTTAAAAAAATTTGCTAATCCATTCTCTAAACAGCAAGTTTTACAAGTTCCAGAAGAGAGAGGAGTATAAAATATTTGGATAAATCATAGTCAAAACTTACCAAATTTCGTGTGATTTCCTCTCCCAGATAGGATGATGGAAATAATTTTAAAAAAATCTACAGAAAACAGATTAATATTAGAGAAGATCAGTAAAATAAAGTTTTAAAATAAGATCTAAAATTGATAAACATCTGGATAGAATAATGAAGATAAAAGAGAAAAATCAGCAATTATCAAAATTAGAAATGAAAGAGGAGATATAACTACTAATTCCACAGATGTTAAAAAGTTAATATGGAGATACATTGAACAATGCTATGCCCATAAATAATATATGAAAACTTTAAATTGCTTAGTATACAAAAATTATAGAAAGTTACAAAAGAATGAATAGAAATTGAATTTCATATTTATTAGAAAAATAATATTTATAATTGCAAAATTTCCAAAAAAAGGAATTCAGTCCCACATGTGCTTATTGAATAGTTTCATAAAAAATTTAAGGATAAAAATTATTTCAATCCTATATAAACTCTTTCAGAACTAAGAATGGAATCAGATACTCTCAACTTATTCTGTAAAATCATCATTACCTTGATTCTGAAATCATACAAGAACATTACAGGGAAAACACTGAAAAAAAAATTCATGAACACAAA
This sequence comes from Alouatta palliata, assembly GCA_004027835.1. Lineage (NCBI taxonomy): Eukaryota > Metazoa > Chordata > Mammalia > Primates > Atelidae > Alouatta > Alouatta palliata. The sequence continues at coordinate 25,834 of PVKV010010748.1, forward strand.
TAAAATAATATAATTTGCATATATCTATAGATAGATTTGTTAATCTATCTATATATCTATCTATTATATACCGACCTGTCTCTTTATTCTCTATTCAAAGATCATGAAGTATTTTGTAGTTTTCCTTGCAGAGATCTTTCACCACCTTGGTTAGATGTATTCCCAGGTATTTTTGTTTGTTTGTTTCTGACTACTGTAAATAGAACTGCATTCTTGATTTGGCTCTCAGATTGAAAACTGCTAGTATATAGAAATGTTATAATGTTTATACATTGATTCTTTTATCCTGAAACTTTACTAAATTGTTTATTAGTTGTAAAAGACTTTCGGCAGAGTCTCTAGGGATTTTTAGGTATAGAATCCTCGGTGAAGAAAGATAACTGGACTTCCTCTTTTTCTATGTGTATATCTTCTATTTTTTTCTCTTGCCTGATTCCTCTGGCTAGGACTTCTAGCATAATGTTGAATAGGATAGGTGGGAGTGGGCATCCTTGTCTGTTCCTGTTCGTAAGGGAAAGCTTCTAGCTTTTGCCCATTTAGTGTGTTGGGTTGGTCATAATGACACTTATTTTGAGATATGTTCCTTTGATGCATACTTTGTTGAGAGTTTTTATCATGAAGTGATGATGGATTTTATCAAAAACTTTTCCCATATCTATTAAAGTAATCATATTGTTTCTAATTCTGTTTATGTGGTAAATCATATTTATTAGTTCTTTTTTTCTGTGAGAATTAGTGTTCAGTTTGATATTTGTTGTTTTGTGTATATTAAACCAACTTTGAATCCCCAAAATAAAGTCTGCTTCATTGTGATGAATTAATATTTTGGTATGATGTTAGATTTGGTTTACTAGTATTTGCTAAGGATTTTTGTGTCCATGGTCATCAGGGATATTAGCCTGCAGTTTTCTTTTTCTGTTATGTCTTTGCCAGATTTTGATATCAAGGTGATACTGGTTTCATAGAATGAGTTAGGAAAAAGCACCCACTCCTCAATTTTGGGGCTACTTCCAGTTGAATTGGTACCAGCTCTTCTTTGTACATCTGGTAGAATTTTGCTGGGAATTCATCTGGTTTCAAATATTATTGATTTTCATTGTTTTATTAATGATTCATTTTCAGACCTTGACGTTGTTCTAATTTCATCCTCATTCAGTCTTGGAAGGTTCTGTGTTTTCAGTAATTTATCCATTTCTTCTAGATTTTCTAGTCGGTATATATATAGTCTCTGAAAATCTTTTGTATTTCTGTGGGATCCAATGCCACCTTGCCATTTATAAGTGTGGTTATTTGGATATTCTCTCTGTTTTTCTTGCTTAATCTAGTTAGCAGTCTATTGATCCTGTTTATTATTTCATAGAACCAACTTTTGGTTTTGTAGATACTTTGCATGGATTTTGGGTTTCAAATTTATTAAGTTCTGTACTAATCTCATCATCGGATGAGAGGGAATAGGCATTATATCTTTCCTACTAATTAGCTGGTGATATGGCCGATCAGACGCCAACACAGCAGCCCTTCAAGCAATCCTGTATAATAGTATCAGAGATATTGGCTTTATTCTAGCAATAGCATGATTCTTCATGTTTTCAAACTCATGGGATTTTCAACAAATGTTTATCCTCAATCCCAACCCAGATTCCTTCCCCCTAGTCAGCCTTCTCCTAGCAGCAACAGGAAAATCAGCCCAATTTGGCCTTCACCCATGATTACCTTCCACTATAGAAGGACCCACACCAGTTTCAGCACTACTTCACTCTAGCACAATAGTCGTTGCCGGAATCTTCTTAATCATCCGCTTTCATCCCCTAATTGAAAACAACTTACTCATTCAAACACTTACACTATCACTAGGAGCCATTACCACTCTATTCACAGCAATCTGTGCCCTAACACAGAATGATATAAAAAAAATCGTAGACTTCTCAACCTCAAGCCAACTTGGCCTTATAATAGTAACAGTGGGCATTAACCAACCACATTTAGCCTTCCTTCACATCTGCACCCACGCTTTCTTTAAGGCCATACTATTTCTATCTGCAGGATCTATTATCCACAGTCTCAATAACGAACAAGACATTCGAAAAATAGGAGGCCTATTTAAAATATTGCCATTCACTGCTTCTTCCTTAATTATTGGTAGCCTCGCACTCATAGGCATGCCCTTCCTCGCAGGCTTCTACTCAAAAGACCTAATCATGAAACCGCCAACACGTCGTATACCAACGCCTGAGCCCTTACAATCACCCTATTAGCAACCTCCCTCACAGCCATATACAGCATTCGTATTATTTTCTATGCTCTAACAGGGCACCCCCGATTTACATCTCTTGTCCTAATTAATGAAAACAACCCCTCACTAATAAATCCCATTAACCGCTTAGCAGTGGGCAGCATCTTTGCTGGGTTTCTTATTTCCAATTGCATTCCTCCTACTTCATGCCCCCAAGTCACTATACCAGACTACCTTAAATTAGCAGCTCTAGGTGTAACCGTTCTAGGACTTCTCATAGCAATAGAACTTAACCTTATAACCAACAATATGAAATTAAGCACCCCAGTAAAATCCTTCTACTTCTCCAACATACTAGGCTTCTACTCAATCACTACTCATCGCTCAAACCCCCACTCAAGCTTAGCCACAAGCCAAAACTTTACCTCAACCCTATTAGACCTATTCTGATTAGAAAAATCTATACCAAAAATAACAACACAAACTCAAATTTCAATTTCCACAACAACATCAGCCCAAAAAGCCCTAATCAAACTCTACTTCTTATCATTCTTTATCCCATCCACTTTAGCACTACTATTAACTATCTAACCCCCACCATGGGTAAGCTCAATCGCGATGTGTATGCCCATAAACAGCGCCCAACAAGTTACTAAAACAACTCAAACACCATAATTATATAAAGCAGCAGCACCCGTGGGATCTTCACGAATCAACCCTGGCCCATCACCCTCATAAATTATCCAACTAGATACAGTCCTATAGTTAACGGTAACTTCCACCGTTTTATTAGAATCTCCACCTAATAAAGCTACCATAGTTATCTCCATCACTAAACCCAACATAAAAATCCCTAAAATATCAATGCTCGACACCCATGTCTTAGGATGCTCATCAATTGCCATCGCTGCAGTGTAACCAAAAACAACCATTATACCACCCAAATAAATTAAAAAAACTATAAGCCCTATATAAGACCCACCAAAATATAATGTAATCGCACAACCCACAGCACCACTAAAAATCAACACCAACCCCCCATAAATAGGTGAAGGCTTAGAAGAAAACCCCACAAATCCCATCACTAAAACAATACTTAATGAAAATAAAGCATACATCATTATTCCCACATGGACTATAACCATGACTAATGATATGAAGAACCATTGGTGTATTTCAACTCTAAGAATCTTAATGACCACCCCCCGCAAAACACACCCACTAGCAAAAATTATCAACAACTCATTTATTGATCTCCCCACACCATCCAACATTTCCGCTTGATGAAATTTCGGCTCACTCCTAGGCATTTGCCTGATTATCCAAATCACCACAGGCCTATTCTTAGCCATACATTACACACCAGATACTTCAACTGCCTTCTCCTCAGTCGCTCATATCACCCGAGACGTTAACTACGGCTGAATAATCCGCTACCTACAAGCCAATGGCGCATCCATATTCTTCATCTGCCTCTTCCTCCACATTGGCCGAGGCTTATATTACGGATCATTTCTCTTTCTGAAGACTTGAAACGTCGGTATTATCCTCCTACTTACAACCGTAGCCACAGCATTCATGGGCTATGTCCTCCCATGAGGCCAAATATCATTCTGAGGGGCCACAGTAATTACAAACCTTCTATCAGCCATCCCCTACATAGGATCTGACCTCGTACAATGAATCTGAGGTGGCTTCTCAGTAGACAAAGCCACCCTCACACGATTTTTTACCTTTCATTTTATTTTACCCTTTATTATCGCTGCCCTAGCAACTATCCACCTCTTGTTTCTGCATGAGACAGGATCAAGTAACCCATCAGGAGTGGCATCAGACCCCGACAAAATCACATTTCACCCCTACTATACAACCAAAGACATCCTAGGCCTAATTATTCTCCTATGCCTAATAAGCCTAACCCTATTCTCACCCGACCTTCTAACCGACCCAGATAATTACACGCTAGCTAACCCCCTCAACACCCCACCCCACATTAAACCAGAGTGGTATTTCCTATTTGCATACGCAATCCTACAATCCATCCCTAACAAACTAGGAGGTGTCCTAGCCCTAGTACTCTCCATCCTAATCCTTATAATTATTCCTATCCTACACCTATCAAAACAACAAAGCATAGGATTCCGACCCATTACTCAAACCCTATTCTGAACACTAGTAGCCGACCTATTTACACTCACATGAATCGGAGGCCAACCAGTTGAATACCCCTTCGTAACTATCGGTCAAACCGCATCCATTATATACTTTCTCATCATCATCACACTTATCCCTCTCTCCCCACTAATTGAAAATAAACTGCTTAAATGATAAATGTGTTTGTAGTATAACTCAATACCCCGGTCTTGTAAACCAGAAATGGAGAGCTCTCTCCCCAAGACATCTCAGGGAAAGAATCTCTCATTCTACCATCAACACCCAAAGCTGAAATTCTGATCTTAAACTATTCCCTGAACACCTAACCAACCCATGTTATTGAAGGCCCTATCACAAAGTACTTCATAAGCACATTAAAACACCCCACCCCTATGTAATTAGTGCATTATTGCTTAACCCCATGAATAATAGATAGTACTACAAATGCTTAATTATACATAGTACATCACCCCAAAAAGTGCATTAGAACACCACAGACATGCTTACAAGCAGGAACTGTAAACCCACAGCGGACCATAATACATAACAATCCAAGCGTACATACAAAAATACATCTGGAGCACAGATATCGCACAGTACATAAATCCATAATAGTACATAGCACATCAATCTATTAGTCGTACATAGCACATTACACTCCACAAGTCCTCTTCAACACGGATATCCGTCATATACTGTTTGGTCTCTTAATCTACCATCCTCCGTGAAACCAGCAACCCGCCCACATTTTGCCGCTCTTCTCGCTCCGGGCCCATATAGACAGGGCTTGGTTATACTGAAACTATACCTGGCATTTGGTTCCTACCTCAGGGCCATACCTTCAAAATTGTGCATACGTTCCTCTTAAATAAGACATCACGATGGTGTGGCGCTATCACCCTCTTAACCTGGTCAGGAGAGCACGCGGGGGCCTCCATGGGGAGAGGTATGTACTCCTCAGCATTGCCGGGAGGCTGGAGGAAAAGGTTCCAACGATAATCCTGTGGCGCCTGAATGTGATTTGCCAGACTTTATGCTATCATCGCACCTCTGATTGAATGTCTTGGTCCCCATCCCGACCACTAAGATGTTATTCAGTCAATGGTTATAGGACATAGTAAGTAATTTTACCGGTACCCACATCCAAAATTACCCACACACCACCAAAAACTTAACCCCAAGCCAGGCATCTGGCCATATTTTCTGAGGCACGTACCATAAAGAGATATCCCCCTACCGACATATTCACTAATTTACTACCTAAAAAACACATACACCCTACAACCATCACATAATCCAATAAACAATACTACCCGCGATTACTCCCCACACACCTCAAAACACACCCTTCAGAAAGCATACTTATATTTGTACAATGAAAAATTAAATCTAACAGATTACTACCCAAACATACTACTCAAGCGCACTACATCAGGTTAATGTAGCTTAATAACTTAAAGCAAGACACTGAAAATGTCTAGACGGGTAGCATCTACCCCATAAACATATAGGTTTTACTTTCTGCTGCTATTAGTATGTTAATTCTCCTGCTATTGTTTGTTCTGTTTGTTTCTATTTTTCTAATTCTTCTTGATATAATGTTAAATCATTAATTTGAGAATTTCTTTAACCGCTTGATGTATATGTTTAGCACTATAATATTTCCTCTTAATGCTGTTTTTGTTATAGCTCAGAAATTTTTGTATGTTGTGCTTGTTTTCATTTATTTAAAATAATTTTTTAAAATTTGTCCCTTAATTTCCTTGTTTACTCAAAAGCCATTGAAGAGAAAATTGTTTAATTTCCATGTAATTGCATGAATTTGAGAAATCTTCCCGGGGTTGATTTATTTTTATATTCCACTGTGGTCTGAGAGTATGGTTGGTATGATTTCAATTTTTTAAAAAATTTATCAAGGGTTGTTTTATGGCTAAGCATGTGGTTGATCTTAGAGTATGCTCCGTGTGTAGATGAGCAGAATATATAACCCATACTGAGGTATGGAGTACTCTGTGTATGCTTATTCGGCCCAGTTGGTCGGGTGTCAAATTTAAGTCCATTATTTCTTTGTTAATTTTCTGGCTCGTTTATCTTTCTAACTCTGTTACTTTCTCACTGTTATTGTGTGGCTAAGTCTTTCTGTGGGTCTAGAAGTACTTGTGTTATTAATTCACATACTCTATTGTTTGGTGCATATTTATTTAGGATAGTTAAATCTTCTTGTTACATTGAACACTTTATGTAGTGCTCTTCTTTCTCTGTTTTTACTGTTTAGGTTTAAAGCCTATTTTATCTATTATAAGAATAGTTTCCTTCCTTTTTGTTTTTGTTTTTGTTTTGTTTGGTTTGTTTTGTTTTCTGTGAGCATGATAGATCTTTCTCCAACCGTTTACATTGAGCCTCTGGGTGTTACCAGACATCAGATGGGTAAGATTTTTTTCCTTCCTTTTTGTTTTGTTTTATGTGTGCGTGATAGATCTTTCTCCAACCCTTTACTTTGAGCCTATGGGTGTCATTACACATCAGATGGGTCTCTTGGTAACAGCAAAAAAAATGGGTCTTGTTAAAAAATACAACTTGCCCCTCAGTGCCTTTTAAGTGAAGCATTTAGACCATTGGCATTTCAGATTAATACTGATAAGTGGTGTTTTGATCCCGTTATGAAGCTGTTACCTGGTTGCTTTGTAGTTTCTATTGTGTGATTGCTTTATAGGGTCCATGGACTATGTACTTAAGATTGTCTTTGTAGTAACAGGTATTGTTCCTTTGTTTCTACATTTGGAACTCACTTAAGGATATTTTAGAAAGATGTTGTATAATTGCTAACAAATTCCTTTATTGTTTGCTTATCTGGCAATTATTTCTTCTTCACTTATGGAGCTTAGTTTGGACAAGTACAAAATTCTTCATAAGAATTTCTTTTTCTTAAAAATACTGAAAACAGGCTTTCCTGTAGTACTTTCTTAGAAGTTACATCTAATAAGTTATTTTTGTTTTGCAATTATTTATAATTTAGGTCTAAATTGTACTAATTTCACTTACCATGAACTGAACCAGGTTTTTTATGTTGTCAGTCTTGAATTTACATTTCCTCAGTTCTAAATATAATGAATACATGATTAATTGCTGATTTTCAGTTAATTTGCTTTTCAAGATATATTAATATCCATAGTGTTTGATATCACGAGATGAATAATGATAAATTATTTTCAAAGAAAATAATATTTAAATTAAAAATGAATAATAAAACCTTCAAAAACAGGTTATTAATAAAAACAATCAATTGTTAATAATAAAAATAAGTTGACTAGTGACAAATACTGAGTAGGTATTAGATTTGCCCAGAAATAAAATTCAATATGACAGTATGACTAGGTATAACTATTACTTCTGTGAACTAGAAAAAAATCCAAATAAAATGGCATTTCTGTGCTCTGACAAACCAAATTTAAGAAATAAGCTGCAGTGACAAAATATTAATGCCACTTTCACTTTTCAAACTTTGAACATTTGGATTGACCTGTAAAGAATTTATTTACAGTGAGTTTTCCTCAGCAGTAAATATAAGCATAATAAACAAAACTTTCTTTTTTTGAACAAGTCTTAACAACACCTTGGCAACATTGTAAACATCTAACATATGGCTCATTTACATGAAGGGGATTTTGGCAGAACATTTTAAAATATCTAAGCCTCAAAGATGATGAGGAGACAAACAATCTGGCCCATGAAGTGATTAATACCATTGTAGACAACCATGATTGATTGCCTAGAAGACCTGCTACTATCACATTTTTCAGTAAAAATCCAGTGCAAATGAAACTTTTTTTTGGTGTAATTTCAAATATTTTTACAGCTTCATTTCTTAGAGGTAAAATGATTAGTGCATTATGATTAGCATATATTTCTGTTGACTACCATGAAAACAAAGTTAGAGCACACTTTCAGAATGTAAACTACTATAATTTAATACTATTTGGTTTATTTTAACTAAGCAAATTACAGAGCTGTCTTACTATGGTGATACAGAGGACAACGTAGCTACCAAATACACAGAACCACCCGTAAAAATTTTGACAAATGTGTATATTCTTATACATATAATTTTGAAATGGAGTCTCACTGGCTGCAGTGCAGAGGCACAGCATTGGCTCACTGAAGCCTCTGCCTCATGGGTTCAAGTGATTCTCATGCCTCAGCCTCCCAAGTAGCAGAGATTACAGGCACCTGCCACCACACCTGGCTAATTTTTGTAGTTTTAGTAGAGACGGGGTTTTATTATGTCAGTCAGGTTGGCCTTGAACTCCTGACCTCAAGTATCCACCCCAACCTCTTGGCCTCCCAAAGTTATGGAATTACAGGTGTGAGCCACCATGCCCAGTTATATATTCTAATTTTAAAAAATCATCTCAATTGTTACTGGAATTACTAATTTGTGATTTACAAAAATATCTCTTATTTTTATATGGTATAGTAGTTTAATTTTCCTTCCACTGTAAATTTCTATTTAACTTTAATTGTACCTTATTTTCATGGTGTTGAGTGTACCAGCTTTCAATTATATTTTTAAACTGCATTTGTTTTAATTTTATAATACCAAAAATAGTTTATAGAAATAATTATTTTTAACATTATTGCTGATAATACTTTGTTTTTCCATTTTCAAAAATAATACAACCAGCCCTCAAAATATCTACCTTGTCTTTTAACATAAAATCTATATATCTACTTTTCTGTATATATCAATATCTATGTCTATACCTAAAGATTAATATCTACACACACAATAATAGATTTATTTTATCTCTACAAAATAATATGAATATATGTTCAGCCAAAATAATCTATTATAACTTTGTATTAATATGGTATGTAAAAGATGAAGAATGAATATTAAATCAGTTTTATGTCCTCAGTGTTTACTGAGTGTAAAGACAGACATTTGAATAGATAAACTAATAGAGCAAGACATGCATGACTTTGGGTAACAAAGAGACTTCTAAGTACAGAAGCTTAACACCAAAGATACCTATTTTTCTTGTATGTGACATTCTAGAGTTAAGCAATGAAAGAAAGCAGAGAAGCTGTTTTTCTCAACATGTAGCTGTCTCCCTGATTCCTAGGTAGCTGTTCTACTTATAACTATTTTCCATTTCTGAGGTTCTAGAGAGTAAGAAGTAAGTCTAATAAAAATAATATGTAAATGTTCAGTTATGACTCAAGTACAGAAAAAAATATATTTCAACAATTTTAGTAATATACAAAAAGGGCAAAATATGTGAACTGTGTTTTGAAATAAAGATAAAGATGAAAAAAACCTAATAAATCAAAAAGAAATCAAGCAACAAATAAACACAATATAGTTAATTAGAATTATTCTTTCTTTATGATGCAAGAAAAAGTATTTGCCATAATTTGAGAGAATCAAAGAAAAAAAAAGAACATTTAAAAAAATCTTGAAACAAATGTAAATAAAAACACAACATACCAAAACTTATAGGATGCAGCAAAGCAATCCTAAAAAGGAAATTTATAGCAATAAACTCCTACATTATAAAAGAAAGATCACAACTAAGCAATCTAATGTTGTACTTCAAGGAAAAAAAAAACAATAATAATAAAAAAAAGAACAAACTTATCCCAAAATTGGCAGAAATAAATAACTAACATCAGAACAGAAATAAATTGGAGACTAGGAAAGCAAGAGAAAAAAAATCACAAAACTGAGTTTGTTTTTTGAAAAGATAAACAAAATCAACAAACTCTTAGCTAGACTAGGAAAAATAGAGTGAATGCTTAATAAGGTCAGATATGAAGAAGAGATATTATAACTAATACTTCTGAAATGCAAAGACAATTATATTCTATCAATTGGATAATCTAGAAGAAATGTATAAATTTCTAGACACATACACCCTACCAGGACTGAATCACGAAGAAATAGCCAATATGAGCAGACCAGTAACAAACAAGGAACTTGAATCTGTAATTTTCTTAAAATGTCTTTCATCAAAGAAAAGCTGAGAACCAGATGGTGTCACTGCTGAAATTTACAAAACGCTTAAAGAGAAAATAATATCAATTCTTCTTAAACTCTCGCAAAATGTCAAATTAGAGAGAATACTTTCAAACTTGTTTTATAAGACTAGTATTACCCTAACACCAACGCCACAGAAGGACCTACAAGAAAAGAAAACTGTATGACAGTATCTCTGATGAACATAGATGCAAAAATTTTCAATGAAATATTAGAAAACTCAATTTGAGAATATACTAAAAAAATCATTCACCGTGACCAAATGAGTTTTATTCTTGAGATGAACAGATGGTTTTATATATAAAAATCAATATTTCTAGAATAACAAAATAATAAAAATTATATAACCTTTTTAACAGATAGAGAAAAGTATTTTACAAAATTAAAAACACTTTCATGGAAAAAAAATAATAAACCTCTCAACAGATGATGAATAGATGGAAGGTACTATCACACACTAAAGCTATATATGACAAGCCTGTAGCTAATGGTGAAAAGTTGAAAGCTTTTCCTCTAAGATCAGGGACAAGGTAAAAATACTCACTCTCACTGCTTCTTTACAACATGGTACTGAAAGTCTTAGCCAGAGCATCTCGACTTCTCCCAAAATGGCCCAATAGGAAGAACTCTGGAGCACTGTTCCCAGTGAGAGTGACACAGAAGGCAAGTGATCTTTGCATTTCCAACAGAGGTACCAGGTTCATCTCAATGGAACTGGTTGGACAGTGGGTATAGCCCAAGGAGGGCAAACCAAGGCACAGTGGGGCACTGCTTCACCCAGGAAGTGCAATGGGCCAGAGGGCACTCCCTCCTACCCAACAGAGGCCATCAAGGACGTTCAGCCACTCTGGAGCTCTAGTTCCGACGCTGTGCTTCTCCTGCAGTCTTTGCAGCCCACAGACCAAGAGATCTTGCATGCTGACAGGCACCACGGGTTTGCAGGGCAAATCTGGGTGGCCAATTCAGCCGGCACCACGAGTTCCCAGAACAAATCCAAGCTGCCATTTTCACTGGCGCTTGAAGCACCTGTGAGACAGAGTCACCCATACAACTGAGAGAAAGGGAGCTGAAGGTGGGGAGCCAGGTGATCTGGCTCCACAGGTCCCACTCCCACGGAGACCATCAAACTAAATCCTACTGGCTTGGGATTTTCCCTGCCAGCACAGCAGTTTGAGCTCAACCCTGGACAGTGGAGTTCCATAGGGGGAGGGGTGTCCAACATTATCGAGGCAGCTCTGTGTAAACAAAAGCACAAAGAAGTTTACACAGTAGCTGGGGGGACGCCCACGGCAGCTAAACAATACCTCTGTAGGCAGACTGTGAGTAGAATACCTCCTTGCTAGGCAGAGCATCTCTGAAAAAAGGCAGCAACCTGTCAGGGTCCTATAAATAAAGCCACACCTTCCCAAAACAGAGCACCTGGGAAAAGGAGCAGTTGTGAGTTCTACTGAAGCAAACATAAATGTCCCTGCCCAGCAGCTCTGAAGGGAGCAACAGAGCTCACAGCACTTGAACTCTGATAAGGGACAGACTACCTCCTGAAATGGCTCTCTGACCCCTGTATATCCAAAAAGTCACCTCATACAGGAGAGCACTGGCTGGCACCTAGTGGATATCCTTCCAGGAGGAAGCTACCAGAGGAAGGAACAGCAGCAATCCTTGCTGTTCTTCACCCACGTGGGTGATTCCCAGGCAAGTAGGGTCCGGAGTGGACCTACAGCAGTCCTGCAGCAGAGGGGCCTGACTGTTAGACGGAAAAATGAAAAATAGAAAGAAATAGCCTCAACATCAACAAAAAGCATGACCACTCAGAGAACCCATCCAAAAGTCACCAAGTTCAAAGACGAAAGGTAGATAAATCCACGAAGATGGGAGGAAACCAACATGAAGAGGAGGAAAACACCAAACCAGAATGTCTCTCCTCCTCAAAGGGATCACAACTCCTCACCAGAAAGGGAACACAATTGGAGAATGAGTTTAACAAATTGACAGAAGAAGGCTTCAGAAGGTGGATAATCACAAACTTCTCTGAGCTAAAGGAACATGTTCTAAACCAATGCAAAGAAACTAAGAACTTGGAAAAAAGGCTAGATGAAATGCTAACTAGAATAACCAGCTTAGAGAAGAACATAAATGAATTGATAGAGCTGGAAAATCACAGCATGAAAACTTCGTGAAGCATAAACAAGTTTCAATAGCCGAATCGATCAAGCAGAAGAAAGGATATCAAACATTGAAGATCAACTCAATGAAATAAAACGAGAAGGCAAGATTAGAGAAAAAAAGAGTGAAAAGAAATGAACAAAGCACCTAAGAAATATGGGATTATGTGAAAATACCTAATCTACATTTGATTAGTGTGCCTGAATGTGACAAGGACAAAGAATCCAAGCTGGAAAACACTCTTCAGGATATTATTCAGGAGAACTTCCTCAACCTAGCAAGGCAGGCAAACATTCAAATCCAGGAAATACAGAGAACACCACAAAGATATTTCTCAAGAAGAGCAACCCCAAAGCACATAATCATCCAATTCACCAGGGTTCAAATGAAGGAAAAAATGCTAAGGGCAGTCAGAGAGAAAGAGAAGCTCATCAGACTCACAGCAGATCTCTCAGCAGAAACTCTGCAAGCTGGAAGAGAGTGGAGGCCAATATTCAACATCCTTAAAGAAAAGAACTTTCAACCCAGAATTTTGTATCCAGCCGAACTAATCTTCATAAATGAAGGAGAAATAAAATCCTTTATGGACAAGCAATTGCTGAGAGATTTCATTACCACCAAGACAGCCTTATAAGAGCACCTGAAGGAAGCACTAAACATGGAAAGGAACAATCAGTACCAGCCACTGCAAAAATGTACCAAATGGTAAAGATCATCGACATAATGAAGAAACTGCATCAACTAGTGGGCAAAACAACCAGCTAGTATCAAAAACGGTAGAATCAAATTCACACACAACAATAGTAACCTTAAATGTAAATGGGCTAAATGCCCCTATCAAAATACGCAGACTGGCAAATTGGATAAAGTCAAGACCCATCAGTGTGCTGTATTCAAGAGACCCATCTCACATGCAAAGAAACACATAGACTCAAAATAAAGGGATAGAGGAAGATTTACCAAGCAAATGGAGAGCAAAAAAAAAGCAGAGGTTGCAATCCTAGTCTCTGATAAAACAAACATTAAACCAACAAAGATCAAAAAAGACAAAGAAGATACTTACATGATGGTAAAGGGATCAATGCAAGAAGAAGAGCTAACTATCCTAAATATACATGGACCCAAAACAGGAGCATTCAGATACATAAAGCAAGTTCTTAATGACCTACAAAGAGACTTAGACTCCTACACAATAATAATGGGAGACTTTAACACTCCACTGTCAATATTAGACAGATCAACGAGACAGAAAATTAACAGGGATATCCAGGACTTGAACTCAGATCTGGACCAAGTGGACTTAATAGACATCTACAGATCTCTCCACCCCAAATCAACAGAATATACATTCTTCTTAGCACCACATCACACTTACCCTAAAACTGACCACATAATTGGAAGTAAATCACCCTCAACAAATGCAAAAGAACTGAAATCATAACAACCAGTCTCTCAGACCACAGTGCAATCAAATTAGAATGCAGGACTAAGAAACTCATGCAAAACCACACAACTACATGGAAACTGAACAACCTGCTCCTGAATTACTACAGGATAAATAATGAAATGAGGGCAGAAATAAGATCTTCCTTGAAACCAATGAGAATGAAGACACAACATATCAGAATCTCTGGGACACATTTAAAGCAGTGTCTAGAAGGAAATTTATAGCACTAAATGCCCACATGAGAAATGAGAAAAGTTATAAAATCAACACCCTATTGTCAAAATTAAAAGAACTAGAGGAGCAAGATCAAACACATTCAAAACCTAGTGGAAGACAAGAAATCACTAAGATCAGAGCAGAACTGAAGGAGAGAGAGACACAAAAAAACCCTTCAAAATATCAATAAATCAAAGAGCTGGTTTTTTAAAATAGATCAACAAAATAGACTACTAGCCAGACTAATAAAAAAGAAAAGAGAGGACAATAAAATAGATGTAATAAAAAATGATAAAGAGGATATCACCACTGATTCCACAGAAATACAAATTACCATCAGAGATTACTACAAACAACTCTATACATATAAAACCAATAAATCTAGAAGAAATGGAAAAATTCCTGGACACTTACACCCTCCCAAGACTAAACCAGGAAGAAGTTGAATCCCTGAATAGACCAATAACTAGAGCTGAAGTTGAGGCAGCAATTAATAGCCTACCAACCAGAGAAAGTCCAGGTGCAGAAGGCCTCACAGCTGAATTCTACCAGACATACTAAGAGGAACTGGTATCATGCCTTTTGAAACTATTCCAAACAATACAAGATGTGGGAATACTCCCTAACTCATTTTATGAGACCAACATCATCCTGATACCAAAACCTGGCAGAGATGCAACTCAAAAAGAAAATTCCATGGCAACATCCATGATGAACATCAATGCAAAAATCTTCAATAAACCACTGGCAAACTGAATGCAACATCACCTCAAAAAGCTTATCCATCATGATCAAGTAGGCTTCATCCTGGGGAAAAAAGGCTGCTTCAACATACACAAATCTGTAAACGTAATCCATCCCATAAACAGCACCAAAGACAAAAATCACACGATTATCTCAATAGATGAAGAGAAGGCCTTCGACAAAATTCAACAGCCCTTTATGCTAAAAACTCTCAATAAACTATATATCAATGGAACAAATCTCAAAATAAAAAAAGCTATTTATGACAAACCTACAGCTAATATCATACAGAATAGGCAAAAACTGGAAGCATTTCTTTTGAAATCTGGGACTAGACAAGGATGCCCTCTGTCACCATTTCTATCCAACAGAGTATTGGAAGTTCTAGGCAGAGTAATCAGGCTAGAAAAGGAAATAAAAGATATTCAATCAGGAAAAAAGGAAGTCAAATTGTCTCTACTTGCAGATGACATGATTGTATATTTAGAAGACCTCATTGTCTCAGCCCAAAATCTCCTTAAGATGATACAAAATCAATGTGCAAAAATCAGAAGCATTTCTATAAACCAATAGCAGACAAACAGAGAGTCAAATCATGAGCGAACTCCCATTCACAATAGCTACAAAGAGAATAAAGTACCTAGGAATACAACTAGCCAAGGATGTGAAGGACCTCTTCCAAGAGAACTACAAACCACTTCTCAAGAAAATAAGAGAGAACACAACTAGATGGAAAACATTCCATGCTCATGGTTAGAAAGAATCAAGATCGTGGAAATGACCATACTGCCCAAAGTAATTTATAGATTCAATGCTATCCCCATTAAGCTACCACTGACCTTCTTCACAGAACTGGAAGAAAACACCTTGAACTTCATATGGAACCAAAAAAGAGTCTGCATAGCCAAGACAATCCTAAGCAAAAGGAACAAAGCTGAAGACATCATGCTACCTGACTTCAAACTATAATGTAAGGCTACAGTAATCAAACTGCATGGTACTGGTACCAAAACAGAGATATAGACCAATGGAACAGAACAGAGGTCCCGGAAGTAATGCCACACACTTACAACCATCTGATCTTTAATAAACCTGACAAAAATAAGCAACGGGGAAAGGACTCCCTGTTTAATGAATGGTGTTGGAAAAATGGCTATGTGCAGAAAGCTGAAACTGGACCCATTCCTTAAACCTTATACAAAAATTAACTCCAGATGGATTAAAGATGTAAACATAAGACCTAACACCATAAAAAACCTAGAAGAAAACATAGGCAATACCATTCAGGACATAGGCATAGGCAAGGACTTCATGACTATAACACCAAAAGCAATGGCAACAAAAGCCAAAATGGGATCTAATTAAATTTAAGAACTTCTGCACAGAAAAAAAACAATCATATAGGTTGGAAATTAGGATTAATAGGGCTAGGCCCACTGCGGCTTCACATGCAGTGAATACTAGAAGGGTAATGGCTATTATGCATGTTAGTACAAAGTGCATATTTAAAGTTGTAAGTGTGGTTATAATGAATAGCGATAATATTATGCCTTCCAAATATAGTAGGGATGATATTAGATGGGATCAATAGATTAACAGTCCTAATAGAGATATGAAAGAACCAGCAACCAAAAGAATGGGAAATAATTTTTGTATGCTACCAATCTGACAAAGTGCTGATATCCAGAATCTGCAATGAACTAAAACAAATTTACAAGAAAAAAACCAACAACCCCATCAAAAAGTGGGCAAAGGATATGAACAGGCACTTTTCAAAAGAAGATATTTATGCGGCCAAATAAAGAAAAAAATTCTTACATTCTTAGAGAATCACAGAAGACCCTAAATGGACAGAGGTGAGCAAAAAGAACACAGCTGGATGTGCCTCCCTGATTTCAAAATGTATTCCAAAGCAATTGTATTCCAAATAGCATGAAGCATGTATAAGAAAAAGACACACTGAGCAATGGAACAAGACAGAAAAGGCAGAAATAAGCCCATAAATTTGTAGTCAATTGATTTTGACAAAGATGCTGAGAACACACACTGGGTTAAGGATAGTATTTTCAATAAATGGTGCTGGGAAAACTGTGTATCCACATACAGAAGAATGAAAATGGAACTTTATCTTACACAGTTATAAAAATTAACTTAAAATAGATTAAATACTTAAATAGAAGGCCAGATGCTGTAAAAGTACTTGAAGAAAACTTAGGGGAAATGCTCTACAACATTGGCTTGAGAAATGATTTTTGGATATGACCCCAAAAGCACAGCAACAAAAGCAATAACAAATGGGATCACATCAAGCTAAAATGCTTTGGCACACAATGGAAACGATTAACAAAACGAAGAGATAACCCACAAAATGGGAGAAAATATTTGCAAAGCATTCATTTGAAAATTGGTTATTATCCAAAATATACCAAAAAACTCAATTCGATAGCAACAAGAAAAAAAAATACAACAAATAACTTGATTTTAATATTGGCCTGGTAGCTGAACAGATATTTCTCAAAAGGAAACATACATATACCCAAAAGATACATGTTAAATGCTTAGCATCAATAATCATCAGGAAGATAAAATTAAAAACACAAAGGGATATCACCTCACACCTATTAGAATGGTTTTTATCTAAAAGAGCAAAAATAACATGTGCTGGAGAGGATGAGGAGAAAAGGAAAATATTGCATATATTGTTGTTAGCCATGTAACTTAGTACAAGTGTTAGGAAAAACAATATGGCAATTCCTCAAAAACTAAAAATAGAACTACCATACTATTTATTAATTCCACTCCTGTGTATGTGTCCAAAGAAACTGCAATCAATACCTGGAAAGCTTATCTGCATTCCTTTGTTTATTGCTGAACTACTCACCATAGCCAAAATATGCAAACAATCTAAGTGTCTGTCAAGAGATGAATGGATAAAGGAGATGTGGTATACATAGGCAATGGAATACTATTCAGCCTTTCATAAAGAGGAACATCCTGTCATTTATGACAACATGAATAAAATCTTCAGGACATTATGCTAAATAAAATAAACCAAGCACAGAAAGACAAATATAAAATCTCACTAATAAGTGTTATCTATTAAAGTTGAACTGATAGAAGTAGAGTAGAATGATGGTTACCAGAGATTGGGGATCAGGGAGGAAATGAATGGAAAGTTGTTGGTCAGAAGGTATGTGGTTTCCCATAGTTAGAAGAAATAGGCTTTCAGATGTAGTGCACAGCAGGGTGAATATAGTCAACAATAATGTATTGTATATTTTAAAATAACTATAAAATAGATTTCAAATGCCTCACCATAAATAATTATAAGTAAGTAAGAGGAAGGATATGTTAATTAGCTTGATTTAATCACACCGCATTGTATACACATAACCTGACATTACAATGTGCCTGATGAAAGCATATAATTATGACTTGTCAATCAAAAATAATATTAATAGTAAATTTAAGAAATTAAATACTCATTCATCAAAGTTTTGGATAGTTATAGCCTCCTAAGGTATAAAAAATTCCTATCTAGAATTCCTTTTGTTTAATATGACCACATATTAACTTACACTGCCTCTAGAAGAAAGCTGGTACAATCTGATTTTCTTTGTTAGAAATATAATTGAGGCCAGGCCGAGGCAGGCAGATCACGAGGTCAGGAGTTCGAGAGCAGCCTGACCAAGATGGTGAAACCCTCTCTCTACTAAAATGCAAAAATTAGCCAGGTATAGTGGCGCACCTGTAGTCCCAGCTCCTCAGGAGTCTGAGGCAGGATAATCGCTTGAACCCAAGAGGCAGAGGTTGCACTGAGCTGAGATTGTACCACTACACTCAAGCCTGTGAGACAGAGAGAGACTCTGTCTCAAAAAAAAAAAAAAAAAAGAAAGAAAGAAAGAAAAAGAAAGAGAGAGAAAAAAGAGAGCGAGAGAGAAAAGAGAAAAATAATTGAGGCCAGGCGCAGTGGGTCACATTTGTAATCCCAGCACTTTGGGCAGCAGAGGAGGGTGGATTATGAGGTCAAGAGATCAAAACCCTCCTGACCAACATGGTGAAACCCTGTCTCAACTAAAGATACAAAAATTAGCTGGGTGTGGTGGTGCACTCCTGTAATCCTAGCTACTCAGGAGGCTGAGGCAGGAGAATCACTTGAACCGAGGAGGCGGAGGTTGCAGTGAGCCGAGATTGTGGCACTGCACTACAGCCCAAAAAAAAAAAAAAAAAAAAAAAAAAAAAAAAAAAAAAAAGAAGAGAAAAGAAAGAAAGGAAAAGCAAATAAAAGAGAAAGAAAGAGAAAGGGAAGAAAAGGAAAGGAAAAGAAAAACAATTGGGAATAAGTATAAGACATAGAAGAGTGATTTTGAAGTAATGTGCTAGACTCTCTACAAACTCAGTTGTAATTTTGTAGATAGAGCCTGTAGCAAAAAGGCCGGCATGATAACGTGCTTTCTTATTTGTCATTTAATGGATCACTGAAGGTGATAACAGAATGCCTGGTGCAGTGTTAATTGGATGTGATGGTTTTAGCGGTGCATTGAATTTTGTGGGAAAAATGTATAATAAAAGTATCTGACTTTGCTTTGAGGCTTACTGCTCAGGAAGATACATGATTTCTGAGTCTTTTCTAATATAAATGCTTGATTTTTATTTTGCGTGTATATGTTTGGTATCCAGGATTATATGTTAAACTTTTTCTCTTGCTTATTTGTTCTTAATTTTTGCAATGTCTATATTAAAATCAAAGGGAAATCAGCACAAGGACCTCTCCTCTGCCAATTCCTTTTGGAAAAAAAATGTTATTCTTTAAGTTACATTTAGAAGGGCTCACTGGACAGAGAGGTAGGTTCATGAGTGACTGATTAATGTGCAAGTGAGGACTCTGGAGAACACATCATATTACCAAACAGATTGGAAAATGTATGCTGAATTATTGTTATGGTACTTATCCTCCATTGAGTTTACCTTGGTGTTAAAAAGTAAGAATAAAATATCTTGAATACATAGAATAATTACACTTAACTGTTGTAATCAATATATTAATTTTATAAAATGATTTATATCAGAAATTAATTACAACGATTGAAATTTAAAACATTTGTGCTAACCATTCCTATAACTTTTTAATAAATGGCATTTAAGTCATTATTAAAAAGAGTATTTTTCTGGTTTAATTTTTTTGTATCTTGGTTTGATTCTTATAGGCATTTAATTTTAGTGAATAATCGATATTCAATATCTTAGTATGATAAGAATGTATAAAAAATACATTGTAGGTACAGTTTAATTCATTGATGGGAACAACTGTGATTACGTGTCTCCAGACACGTACACATCAGTGCAAGCACATGCACAGGCTGTATGTCATACAACATATGAAAACCACTGTCCATATATGGATTCTATTAATTATCTGTAAGTTTACACAAGCTTTATCAAGGCTGAGGTGATTGTAACCCCACACTATTCTGTGTACTGTTTACCCAAAATTATCTGATAATTTTGGATATAATTCATAAACTAGAAAAGATGGTATTATAGTCAATTGCTTTCGACTCCAAATTTTTTAACTAAATTTTAATAATTTGAATATCTTGCTTTGAACATTCATTCATCCAATTTTTTTAAAAATCTGCCAAGCTCTGTGAGAATATTAGCCGGACAACTGCTAGAAAGGTTATGAGATACTATAAATTCTGCACTAATGAAGGAAAAAGAAAGTTTTCTGCTTCTATTATTAGATTTCTCAAAACCATCATTTTGCTTCCGTAAAGCCTATTGAAATTTCATACTACAGAAAATTGTTATTATGATATAGTAAAACAAATAAACTAAAAACAGACATTTTGGAAATATTAAAGTACTTTTAAAAGTTAAGCAATGTTATCATATTAAAATCAAACATTTCTACATTTAACATACATGAGATGTACCAGCTCAAAACAATAGAAGAAAAAGTACATATTGAAGAAAATTCTAAATTTATTGCAATATAATTTTAATCCAGAAAATAATTTGTCCCATTACTTATTTTCAGAGAACAAATACACAACCAAAGAAGAGTATCTGTTTGGATTATCTCCACATCTTTCCTTCCTCTCTCCCTTCACTCTCTTTCTTTCTTTCCTTCTTTCTTTTTTCTTTCTTTCTTTCTTTCTTTCTTTCTTTCTTTCTTCCTTCCTTCCTTCCTTTCTTTCCTTTCTTTCTTTCTTTCTTTCTTTCTTTCTTTCTTTCTTTCTTTCTTTCTTTCTATCTTTCTTTCTTTCTTTCTTTCTTTCTTTTTCTTTCTTTCTTCTTTCCTTCGATTTTTCTTTCTGTTGAGGTTGTATTTTTATTCCATTTTTTCTGCCAATTTTAATTTCAATAATATATTGTAGCCTATTGTTCACTGTTGACCTCTAACAAGTATCTGCATCAATAATTAACATTGAAATGGAAGTGGAAATAAGCTAAATACCAGTTTAATTTTTATTTTGAATTAATCCCTCCCCGTTTGACTTTAAGAAAGACAAGTTTATGGGAGGGGTGGGGAAGATGGCTGACTTGGTGCAGCCAGATGAAAGAGCTGCCACTAAGGGGCTGGGACTCCGGTGCACTCCTAAATCTTCAGAGGGAAGTTACTCAGAGTACATAGAGGGAAGATATGAGACCTGGACTGAAAAAGCAAGAAGTTGGGAACACTGCATATGGCTACCACACACCAGGACTTATCCTGGCCCCCAGTAACTCCGGGGGAACAGATGAGTTGAACCGGCAAGGAGCAACGTATTCTCACCACAGGCCTCTGGAGTCTCAGCAGGAGGAGATACTTCAACCACTATGGACATTCAGACACCGAGTTGGCAAGAAGAGCTGTTTAGAGAAGTGGTAGGAGCAGCACACCAGCTGATGCAGAGCCTAGGGGGTTTAGTGCAGGAGCATTTCTAGTGGAAGCTGACCAGAGATGCCCATCCATCCCTCTAGACTCACATGCTCCCATAGGAGACTTAAGACCTGTGGGAACTATTGAATCTGACATTTGCAGGGCAGTCTTGCCCAACCAATGGGGTTAGTCTGACCTGAGCTCCCCTTAGTTTGCTGGCCTTTCACAGGGCTCCAGCCTGGCTGTGCCTACTTGCAGGGCAGCCTAGGGTGCACTCAGGTCCTGAATCATAGCTCCTGTGCTGGTGAACCTTGTCTGATTGGCAGGTAGAGAACACTAACAAGGCAACCCCCTTAGCCATGCACCAATGTGCCTGCTACCTTCCCATACTGCAGCTTTTCCTGGGCCCACAGTTCTCTCCCCTCCACCATCACTGATTTATGGGTGTGTGTGCACATGGATGAGTTTTGTCGTCCCTTTTATACCAGCATGGATTTGCGTGTGCATCCTGCCATGTCACTACTCTAGAATGAGTACATCCTGCCTCCTGCTGTACCAATGTAGCAGTCAGAGCTTTGGCAGGTGCAGAGCCTGGTATTGTTTGGCTCTGTGTCCCCACCCAAATATCATCTCAAATTGCAGTCTACTTGTGTGAAGGGAAGGGCCTGGTGGAAGGCGATTGGATCATGGGGATGGTTTCCCCCATGCTGTTCTCCTGATAGTGAGGGAGTTCTCAGGAGATCTGCCAGTTTGAAAGTGGCAGTTTTCCTTGTGCTCTCTCTCGTCTTCTGCCACGTAAAATGTGCCTTGCTTCCCCTTCACCTTTCTCCATGATTGTGAGTTTCTTGAGGCTTCCCCAGCCATGCGGAACAGTGAGTCAATTAAACCTCTTTTCTTTGTAAATTATCAAATCTCAGGTAGTTATTTATAGCAGTGCGAGAAGGTACTAATACAGAACAAGACAGCCCCAACCTGCCAGTGGGAGTGAAACTAGGCACAGAGAACAATAGACCATCCTCTGTTCTGAGTGACCACTCCTGCCTGTGGTGCACAGAGAGCACATACAGACTTGCACCCACCCGTGCCCTGTCCCCATGCTACCACCACCACCAATGCAATTGTGCATTGGGGCCTCCCAAATCCCTGAGCTGTGCTGCGTCTGCCACTGTCGTGAAGACCTGCACGGAGGCAGGCACCCCAGCACCCACTATCATGCAGCACTACCACTGCCACTTCAGCTGGCATGTGCAAATGAGGATGGATTCCTCTACTACTACACTGAAATGCTCTGGCTGGCACCACCCATCACAGTGTAGTGACCAGTGGTCTGGGAACACCTCTGGTCACTTAAAGCAGTGGATTCCTTACCTTGAAGAGTCAGAGAACAAAGTTGGGGGCCAATTCAAGTCTCACAGAGTTAGAGTGTGCAGTCAACGAGTTGGGAGCTGAATATCGGCCCCCTGAAATCTTTCAGAAGTAAAGCCAGTTGACTGATTCCACCTTATACCACAATCAAATCCCCAAGGTCATCAAATAGGAAAAAAGAAAAAAAAGAAAAAAAAAACCAGTCCATCCAAAGATCAGAAGCTACAAAAATTAAAGAAACATTAGCCCACAAAGATGAGAAAGAATCAGTGCAAGAACTCTGACAACTCCAAAAGCCAGAGTGCCTTTTTTTGGACAAACAACCACAATACCTCTCCAGAAAGGGTTCTGAACTGGGTTGAGATGGCTCAAAAGACTGAAATAGAATTCAGAATATGGATAGCAATGATGATCATTGAGATGCAGAAGTACATTGAAATCCAATCCAAGAAAGCTAAGAATCACAACAAAACAATAGAGTAAGATGACAGACAAAATAACCAGTATGGAAAGAAATGTAACTGAACTGAAAGAGATGAAAAACACACTACAAGAATTTAATAATGACATCACAAATATTAATAGCAGACTAGAGCAAGCAGAGGAAAGAATCTCAGAGTTTAGATACTGGCTTTCTGAAATAAGACAGACAAGAATAGAGAAAAAAATGAAAAGGACAAAAACTGAGAAATACGGAATTATATAAAACGACAAAATCTGTGTCTAGTATATCTACTTTAGAAACAAAAGATACTATTCTATTTATAGCATTCTATTTTTAGTAGTGGTATCTCCATTTACAAAATACGATAATTCTTAATGGCTGAAAATTTTAAATCCTAGAAAACATAACATTCTTACATGCAATGTTAACACTGTTTACAAACAGTTATTGGTCAAAGATTCATTTGATGAATCTGATTTTCCAAAATAGATATTTCTGATGATTCATACAATTTTGATATTAGTTCTGATTAGAAATAACTCCAAGAAAAGTGTTTATACTTTATTTTTTTATTTTCAAATTGAAAATAAAATTTGCTTTAGCCTCAGAGAGAATGTTCATGCAAAATTAAATGAGGGAGGGCTGGCAGTGAGCTGTACTTTCTTTTTCTAAATGAAAACGGGTCAAAGAAAAGAAATTCTAACACAGAATTTCATATCCAGCCAAACTAACCTTCATAAGTGAAGGAGAAATAAGATGCTTTTCAGACAAGGAAATCAGAGGGAATTTATTACCAGCAAAAGTGTCTCACAAGAGCTCCTGAAGAAAGCACTGAATGAAAAGGAAGGGCCATTACCAGCCATCAAAGAAACACACACAAGTACACAGACCAGTGACACTATAAAGCAACCACACAAAACGAGTCTGCATAATAACCAGCAAAGAGCATGACGACAGGGTCAAATCCGCTCATACCAATACTCACCTTGAATTTAAATGGGCTAAATGCTCCCAGTTAAAAGGCACAGAGTGACAGGATTGATAAAGAACCAAGACCCACTGGTATGTTGCCTTTAAGAGACACATCTCACATGCAATGACATCCCTAGTCTCAAAATATTAGGATTGAGAAAAATCTATCAAGCAAACAGCAAACAGAAAAAAGCAGGGATTGCAACCCTAATTTTGGACAAAATAGAGTTTAAATCAACAAAAATTGAAAAAGAAAAAGGATGCTACATCATGTTAAAGGAAGGGTTCAATTCAGCAAGAAGACCTAATTATTCTGAATATATATGCATCTAACACAGGACCACTCAGATTCATGAACCAAGTTCTTAGACACCTTCAAAAAGACTTAGACTCCCAAAAATACTATTAGGAGACTTCAACTACGCACTGACAGTATTAGACAGCTCATTGAGGAGGAAGATTAAGAAGGATATGAAATACCTAAACTCAGCATTGGAACAAATAGGCCTGATAGACATCTACAGAAATCTCCACTGATAAACAAATGTATATGAATTCTTCTCATTACCACATGGCATATATTCTGAAATCCACCACAAAATCAGACACAAACACTCCTCAGCAAATGCAAAAGGACTAAATCATAACAACCACTCTTTTGGGCCACAGCACAATAAAATGAGCAATCAAAACTATGAAAATCTCTCAAACTATGCAATTACAGAGAAATTGAATAACCTGTGCCTGAGTGACTTTTGGGTAAATAATGAAATTAAAGCAGAAATCAATAAGTTATTTAAAACAATGAGAACAAAGATACAACACACCAGAATCTCACCTCCTGCAGCAAAGGAAAATGGATTTACCATATAAGAATACATATACAAAACAATGCATTGGGGCATGTTTATTTGGAAATGAGGTGCTATGTATTAAAAGACACATGTTCATGTTCTTTGCCCTCTCTTTGATGTTCTCTCTTACCTGATATTGAGCAACTTGCTGACCACAGTATCTCTCTCATAGTCTTTTAAAATTTCTTCTGCCTTGTGACTAGACAGTAATAAAACCTTATTATTATTTAGAAATGTTTGGTTTTAATGGAATCCCAAATTGTACTTGCTTCAGTTATTTTTTTTAATAATTTATTGACACATAACCAAAAATACTGGTTTCAGATATAGAAAGACCAAACACCCAATGAATATTCTGAAGGTTCTTGTAGTGTCATTCTCAGTTTGGTTTATCAGCTCATCGAAGGGATAAATACTTTTCTAAAAACTGTGGTGCTTGGAAGGCTGAAGTACAAGAATAGTTTGAACCTAGGAGGCAGAGGTTGCAGTGAGCTGAGATCATGCCACTGCACTCCGGCCTGAGAGACAGAGAGAGATTCTGTCTCAAAAATAAAAAATAAAAACTCTGATGACAAGTCTCTGGTAAAATGTTGACCTAGTTTTGGTCAGTTTCTGAAACAAACAGATTGGAGTTGGGACTATTCTAGTTGACCATGCCCAGATTTTATTTCACCCTTTTGCTAAAGATTATGGAGAGAAACTTTAGCCATATAACATGAGATAAAAGTATAAAAGGAATGAAGAGTCACACATTGAATTGTATTGTTTAGCTATTTCTGCATAATGAAATATTCTAAAACTTGTTGGTCTAAAACAATGAACATTTATTATTTGTGTTAAGTCTATAGTTATCTGGGTGATTCTACTGATAGCTGGATTCCAGCTGGATTCGGCCTGTCTTAACTGTGCTTGTTCTTAGGTCTGCAGTTATCTGTTGTGGGTTGAGTGGACCTGGATTATGTAAGATGACCTTGGCTGTTATGAGTTGGCTGTGCTCCACATTCTCTCTCATTCTCCAACAGAAGAATGTAGACTTGTTCTCATGGCGGAGAAAGGGCTTCAAGCAGAGTAGAAAAAACAGAAGCCTCTTGGATCTAGGTTCAGAAATTGCTTGTCCTATCTACTGCATTCTACTGGCCAGGCCGGGCCATCCCAGATTCAAGGATGAAGAAATATACTTTGTCTCTTAATACAGTCCCCTCTTAGTGGGGTCACCAGGTCAAATCCAAAGGGCAAACTTACAATGCAAAGGGCATAAATAGAAAGAGTAGTGGAAATTTAGGAATATTAGTACAACTAACCTAAAGCACCAATAAAGGGAGAAAGTAAAGTTGGGCAGGCGAAATTAATTTTAGAAAATGTCTTTACTGCTGACTTTAAATGTGGACCGTGACTTTTGTGGTTAAGACCCCCCTTAAGCTTCTGGCTTTAGGCTTAGGCTAAACTTAGCTTTATAAAGTCCCACAATTCTTCCAACATAAATAATGATTTTCAAAGATAATAAAGCATTACCTTGTTCCTCATTAGTTTTCTCTTTCTTGCCTGTATCTTCCTCAAGAGCCCTATAAGGAATGTGTATTTTTCAGAGAAGTTGTGGGTGTTTCTGTGCTACCTGCCATTAAAAATCAAAACCCAACTCTGATTTCTAACTTTGGCTGAAATATTAATCCCACTTGTCTGGACTCTATAATTTATCGAGGGCTTTTACAAGAGTGACTTTTTAGTTCTCAAATAGCTCGGCAAATAATGTATTTATTTTGATCCATTTTTTTTTTTTTTTCCAAAGAAAAAAGGTACTTTCTAAATTAGTGTCTAAGCAAACTGGAGACACATTGGGGAGGGCTGGCCTACCAACACGTTTTAGTCAAACAGACCAGGCGACAGCTATTACATGGGATGATGTGAACAATAGCTCTGGGGTGAATACATTTTTCTCAATGTGGCTGAAAATACACACAGTGCTAGAGAAGTCTGGGCACTAGGTCAGATTCAAAGGGCAAGTATTTTAAATTAGTAACATTTCTTTGTTTTACACCAAGCTTGTACAACCTGTAACCCAGTGCCACCCAGGACGGCTTTGAATGTCATCCAACACAAATTTGTAAACTTTCTTAAAACACTATGAAATTTTTTTTGCAGGCTTTTTTGTTTTTTTAGCTCATCAGCTATCATTAGTGTTAATGCATTTTATATGTAATCCAAGACAATTCTTCTTCAACTGTGACCAGGGAGGCCAAAAGATTGGATGCCTCTGTTTTACATCATTGTTAACAGGATAATAAAGTAGATCAGTGACAGTTATCAAAAGGTTTTTTATTTTATCATATTATTTTCTGTACCCAAATTTATATATTTTCAATGGTTTCAAATGTGTGATGCAATTAATATTTTTACATATATATTAGATACTAATATTAAAAATAAAGTTTATTTCCATGTATATTACTGCTTTGGATAAAATAAATAGTGTTAAGATAAATGAATTATATTTTTAGAAACTAATATTATGCACTTTTCACCATTTTAAAAGAATGTTTAGAAAAATTTATTAATGAGTTCATTAGGAAAGGGTGGTATCTTAAAAGCTACATTGATAATTCTGACTTTTGCTTCAATGTTTTCAAATAAATTAATTATTTTATTTATATGAATATCCAGAAATAAAGAAAATGCTAATAGGTTTGTTTTTAATGCTGTGCTTTGTGTTTAATTTAACAAGCAAACATTATTTGTAATATTTACACTCATTTAACATAACATCCCAACTCTGTGTGAATAGCATTTTTCTCACTGGGGAGGATATTAATTAGTAAAACATAAGAAACATATATCATAAGAGAAGACCTGTGCAGTTTTTTTTTAATTTAGTCATAATAACATGATCCAAACAGGTTACCGTTTTCTTTACAGAAGACTAAAATCAGCCTCTAAAATGATGTCTTTGATGATTATGTTTATTACCAGAGTGTTAGCCAGTGTGTAAAGGACAATGACCTCAGTCTCTCCTTTTCACAAAATGAAAGCTCTTATAGCAGAAAACAGCACCACAAAGAAGACATTTTATGGAGGTCTTACTTAACTCTCTACCCATATAATTCTATAAATAGAAGGGTAATTTACTTTGCAGAATAAATTTGCATACCCAAGGATTCAGGTCCATAAATGTATTAATAATGTTTATATATTTTCATTAAGGCATAAATTGTCAACTGTATTAAAAGCAGAGACAACCAGAAACTTTCTCCCAAAAAATAAAATAGATTACCTAATTCATGAAACCAAAAAGTAACACAAAAAACTAATGTGGAAATAATTAAAGAAAATCAGATTCAAAGATTTAAATATAAAAATACTATTTCTTATATAATTAATTTCTGGTCCATATATGTGCATTTTATTTCAAATTCTAATTTGGTAGTCTGAAAACATGTTTTTATATTCTTGAATACAGCTGGAAATTAGACAGCACTACCATGTTTGCAAATATCTTCTGATATGGAAGAGACACAAGATTCTACATAATGCAGAAACGGAAAGTCTTGCATCCATTTTCTGAATAGTTCAGCTGAATACAGATTTGCTTTTATTTTTGAGGGTAACACTTTCATACTTCCATAAACTGAATAGACTTTAATTCCACCTGTGATATATCATATGTGGATTGAACCTAGAGGCATATTACATGTAAGGCTGAAATTACTACTGCTTGATAAACTACCAGAGAAATGTATTCATTCTTTCCAGCTACTAATTTATTACTCAATATACTGAATAAGCAATGTATTAAAAGGCACTCTCTGAGCTTTCTATGCTCTTGGTCTTCCGATTAACAAGTTGGCATCAGCTCAAACTCTTATCTGACTCACTATGATATAAAATCCAGCTTTGTAAATTAGGGATATATTGACTTTTATATTTTTACTTTTGATTAAAATCTGAAAATTTATCCTGCAATATTGTTGTTTGGGGATAGAAAATAGTTTGAAATATTTCTGGCCAGGAAAAAAAATGTGTTAATTGAATGCTTGTTGATTAGTTTATTTGAAACCATTCATGATAAGAAATCATCAGAATAATCATGCTTTACCTTAGCTTGAAATAAAATTAATATCATTTTAAATTCTTTTAATGCCCTTTAATATTGAATATATAATGCTGAGATAGGTAAAGTGGTATTTATTCACCAT
Organism: Alouatta palliata; assembly: GCA_004027835.1. Lineage (NCBI taxonomy): Eukaryota > Metazoa > Chordata > Mammalia > Primates > Atelidae > Alouatta > Alouatta palliata. Next base: position 55,516 of record PVKV010010748.1, read on the forward strand.
TTCTCAGACAAGTTTAAGAAAAATTAAAAATTTTAATTGTATCTGATTTGACCACTGTTAAGATGATTAGTTTTCCCTATCACAAGGACATAATTTTAATATTTACTTTTGGAATAAGAATAGAAAAATGAGGACAAAGGATGAGCAAGAAGGAGAGGATGAAGAGTCAAGGGAGGGTAGTGGGGAGTAGAAAGAGGATAAAGAACTGAAAGAAAGAATTGTTACAGTTTAAAATATATCACTTAGCTATCAAATCATCACTAATACTAAGCCTATACAACATGGCATTAAGTTGTACATTAAGAATTACAAAGTTAATTTTTATGTATAGAAGTCTGTTCTGGATTCAAATCTGTTCTGGATTCAAAAAGTGTCGAAATGGCTATTTTGACACTTAAGATTTTCTAGTTTGTGGGGTTTAAAAATCTTTTTCCATTTTTTTTACTGTGGAAAAATAAATGTAAAAAAATTTGCCATCTTATCCATTTTTAAGTATACAGCTTGGTGGTGTTGAACACATCTCCATAACTCTTCATGGTGTAAAACGGACACTCTGTACCCATGAATCAATAACTCCTCAATAATAAAGCTGTGGAGAAAGGAGGTGCTTATACAACGTTGGTGGAAATGTAAATTAGTTCAGCCACTATGGAAAGCAGTTTGGAGATTTCTCAAGGAACTTAACACAGAACTACAATTTGGTCAAACAATCCCATTATTGTTTATATGTGTAAAATAAAACCACTCATTCTACCAAAAAGACACATGCACTCATATACTAATTGCAGTACTATTTACAATAGCAAAGACATGGAGTCAACCTAGGTGCTCATCAATGTTTAACTGGATAAGGAAAATGTGGTACACCATGGAATACTATGCAGCCATAAGAAATAAGGATATTGGCCGGGCGCGGTGGCTCACGCCTGTAATCCTAGCACTTTGGGAGGCCGAGGCGGGCGGATCACGAGGTCAAGGGATCGGGACCATCCCGGCCAACATGGTGTGAAACCCCATCTCTACTAAAAATACAAAAAAGTTAGCTGGGCATGTTGGCGTGCACCTGTAGTCCCAGCTACTTGGGAGGCTGAGGCAGGAGAATTGCTTGAACCCGGGCGGCGGAGGTTGCAGTGAGCCGAGGTCGCACCACTGCACTCCAGCCTGGCGCCTGGTAACGGAGTGAGACTCTGTCTCAAAAAAAAAAAAAAAAAAAAAAAAAAAAAGAAATAAGGATATTATACCCTTTACAGTAACATGAATGCAGCTTGAGGCTGTTATCCTAAGTGACTTAACACAAAAACAGAAAAACAAATACAGCGTGTTCTTACTTAAAAGTAGAAGCTAAACACTGAGTCCACATGGACATAAACATGGGAGCAATAGACACTAAGGACTACTGGAAGCAGGAGGGAGGAAAGGGGTGAGGGGCTGCCTATTGGGTGCTGTGCTCATTGCCTGGATGATGGGATCATCCATACCCCAAATCTAACCATCATGCAGTGTTCCCATTTGACAGACTTGCACATGTACCCCCTGAATCTAAAATATAAGTTGAAGTTATTTTTTAAAATAAGTAAATAGATAAACATACTAGTAATTTTAGAGCAGTTCACATACATTGGCAAATCTTGTTGTGTTTCACCAGAGATAATCTAAATGTTTAACATTATAGATATATTTATGGGAATCATATATTAACCACAAGATGGACTGTTATAAAACATCTTTAAGTTCTTAATATATGAAACATATCTATGGTATTATGCTATTTTTAAAAAGGACACAAAGAGATCAAAATGTCTGTAGTGACCATGTAATGGTAATTGAATCATGGGTGACTGCTACTTTTATGTGTTTTATATGTTTAATACATATTGTTTAATACACATATGTTTAATACATATTTGTTTGCAGTGAGTATGTTTAACTTTCAAAATATGAAAATATAATGAATGTTTTGAAAAGTTAAATAATAATAATAAAGTCTTTCTTATACTTTTAATAAATATCACAATAAATTTTCCTTAACCATTATAAAGTCATAATTTGAATAGCATCAGATTAATCACTGGATCTCTGGACTTCGCGGCCAGGATCCCAAGTGTTCACTTTTGAAATCTTTGTCTTCGCTCCTGACTGATTGATAAGGGATTTATTGGTGATTTGACTCCTGAGCCAGTGCTCCAGATGATAATCCATTGAAGTATAGTAAGGATGGACTTCGATTCTTATGGTTGCTGAACCCCCACTGAATATATGCTCTACCAATTCTGCTGGGTTCTTCTATTGTTGGAATAATTATATCAAGGAAATATATCTTAGCCTGTTCAGTCTGCTTTAACAAATACTACACATTAAATATCTTGTAAACAAAGGAAATGTATTTCTCACAGTTCTGGAGATTGGAAAGTCCAAATCAAGTTATGGGCAGATTCAATGTCAGGTGAAGGACAATTCCTCATAGATAGGACTCTTGAGCTGTATTCTCACATGAAAGAAGTGGCAAAAAAGCTACCTCATGCCTCTTTTATAAGCACCTATCCCATTTAGGAGGGCACCACACTCTTGATCTATTGATCACCCCAAAGTTCTGTAACTTAATATCATTTGTTAATTAGAATATCAGGATACAAATTCAGGTGGGACAAATACTTTTAGGCAATAGCAATTTTAAACTTCAGAGGCTCCCCAAAATAGGCTCTTCTAAAACTTCTCTCTCCTCATAGCTCGCACTCCTCCTTACTCATTTTGCCACCTTCACTTTTCTCTCCAGTTTCCTTGAATCCTTTGATAAATTGATCTTCAAACTCCTATGTCTTCAAACCCTCTGTTCACCCCTGCCAGACTTTTTCCTTTCACTCACGCCTTTCAACTCCATATAGTTACTGAAAGTTTAGGACCCTTGATCTCCCACTGGGACCTCTCAGACTCAGAGGTTCTGAAAACAACTACATATGAGGTTAAAAGAAAATCTTAAAAGGCTCCTCCACAAATATTGGCAAAATGCGTTAGTCCTTATATTGAACAGGTAACCTAAACTTGTTCCATGTCAGAACACTGTTCATATAAAAATGTAAAATGGAGCAAAGATAAGAGACAAGTGTTTTATATAAACCAGTAAGTTTGTGTTATTTTGTTTACCTGATTCATGGCTAAGATTTTAGAATGGAAGCTATAAGGTCTTTGTTTTCATCTATTTGTATATTTATGTATATACAGTGAATTTTCCTACTTCCGTATATTACCAAATTAACTTGTAAAATCCTATACAGAAGCACTATTCAAATTGCTTTAGTGATAAGTAAGCCTTTATATAAAATTAATATTCAGAAAATTTCCAGAAATATAGAAACTAACCTAAATGCTTTCTAAGCTCATGTGTATTGGGTAAATATCTGTGGGATGTTTAAGATTATAAAAACTATAAATTCAACTTAAGAACAAATGTACAAATTAAGATGCAGTTAAAAATGTTATAATGCATCAATCAGAAAATCATCTCCAAAATGTTTTGGTAGCTTACAACTTTACAGTCATGCTAACTTAAATAACAGATATTCGTTAAACATTTAAATCATTTCTAAGTAAGATGAACTACTGATTACAAAGAATGAGTTTTACTTTGTATGCTTTTTAGTTCTTATTTTTAAATAGTATAGAGAGGCTAAATATATTTGAGTATGTTAATTAGTAGGTTATTTTTGCTACAGTGAAAAGTTGCACTATGAGGACACATATAACTATCAAAACTGTTAGATGTTATATTCATTAAATTTCCTAGCTAGCCTGCTGTAGAATTCTAATATATAACAGACAATTCACATTTGTCTTCTTTCTAGTTTTTCCTATAGAAGGAAGTTTACTAATGATTAAAAATTGTAATTAATATATGTAAATAAAAATACTAAAAGAAACAAGGATACAAGGTAAACCATTTTGCATGAAAAACATAAGGATTTGTTTTTGTTAAGAGAAAATGATTTTGTCCTAAAGTAAAAGAAAGAGGAAAATAAAGAAAAAGTAAATAAAAGTTTTTAAAGGTTTGTGAAAAAGGTATCTTGGAAAAGTATTTTATCTTGTGTGTCCAAAGATGGCCAGCATTGAATGAATTTATTTATAATTTTTTAAATCAACTTTAACATAAAAATATACACATATAAAACTAGAGTTTGGTTTTATCTTGGTTACAATGACAAAGTTTTCTTGGATTACTGGTTTGCTCTGAAGAGATTTTAAAAGGCTTCCTTTGCCTTTTAAGTAACATGCCTAGAAAAAAAAAACAAAGATAATGTGTCTTATCAGAATATTTGCCTATGTTTATGTTAACCTTTATGAATTTGATTATTCAAGAGAAATTAATCTTTTACTTTTCAAAAGAGCTAACTTTTTTTTATATTTATGTGACCTCATATAGTTACTTTTGAATTTTTTTATTGTCACTTTGGCTAAATAGGTGCAAAGGTATAGAGTATTGTTTCACGGTAACTCGGGATTTTTTTAGCCAAATATTCAAATTTTTTGACAGTTTTGACAATTTTGTCTTCCTAAAGTCAAAGCATAAATGAAATCTTAATATTGAACTTATCTGGAGACTTTCCATAGTGCTCATGGAAATTTTCAAGGAATTTTTTTTCACTTTTTTTAAAGAGAAATGTTAAAAAGTAAGTTTATTTGATATCTTCGATCACATAAAAGTGTCAAGCAAGAGATGCTTTAATCTTTCTTAGTTTACATATATAGTTAAATATCACCTATATAGGTATTTTGTAAATTTTTATAAACTTCTTTGAAATTTGACAATACTCTTGCTGTCCATGGTTTAGCGTTACCATCTCCTGTGTTAATGTTATCAGTCGCAATTCTAGTTATAAAATATTGTATGCCACAGAAATTACATTCTTGGCAAATGAACTTTTATCATATCTTTAACAACAGCCATTTTAAATTTTTGTCATTCACAGGTAATTTTTGTTTTACTCTAATTTATCTCTGAAAGCACTTTCAATTAACTGTAGGCCAGAGTGCTTCATCTTCAGTATAAGGAACTGTTTCAAAGATCCATGAAAAGTACCAATAGTATCTGGGGCACAGAATTTTGATGGAATTTCTTATGTAACTTTGAGACTATACTTCACTATAGTGAAGTAGATGACAGGTTCATAAAACTGCTAACTCAAAATCAAGCAGCACAATCATTTATTACATAGAAATGAATAAACTTATGAAGAGTGATTATTATTTTTTTGACTTGTATTTGGAGTATTTCTGATTCTTTAATGTTCTGTGTTCTATGTTTAAGGAATCTCTTTCTATTTTTAAGTTATCTATAATTTAAATAAATTTATTAAATTATACTTTTGTAAACATAAATAAAAGATTTATCTTTTCTCCCTATTTGATCCCTCCAGAATTCAGAAACTCTTATTAAGTATTCCTATTTTATGGGAGCATAATTATTTGCCTAAATTTAGTAAGAATCTTCCTAGCTAGAAACAGTACATATTTGGAAACATTAGTTACATAACCAAGGCTTAGATTGGAATGTCATATTTGAGAATGATGTGCATAGAATCAGATATAATCAGGCCGTTTGGTGGAACTAAGGTCAACTTTATGAAGACAATGCTTACAAAGCCCTCTTGGAAAAACTGGTCTGTTACTTTGGATACAAGCTTACTAGCCTTACATGTGAATAAAAATGGTTACTTCCCAGCAAGCCTGAGAAACTTACGATAGTTTGAGGCACTCATGAAGAGAAGAATTCACTCAAATCTATAAACATTGCAGGTGAAGTCTGATGGCAAGATCTTGGCTTGATTTCCTAGTCTCAAGAGGCTTTTACAAGAGCAAACTAAAACTTATTCAAGCAAAGCAAACTTACAATGGCTTACATGGTCAATTATCATTTTTACATCACTTACGTAAATAATCAGGCCAACTCTAATAAGATCATACTTATGTTTTAAAATATATTATCAATTATGGGGGTAACTGGAGGGAGAAATTTTAGGTTTCAATAGAAAACTATAGCATAATCTTGGTTATTGGATTCCAGTGCTATTTATTGCTTCTGAGGTTTTGTTACCTACCTGTAAATTGGACTGGATCCTGACAGCTTACATGTTTTATGATTTCTTACCAAATTCCAAATTCTAGCTTTCTCCAATATCTCACCAAAACTCTCCAAATTAACATTTCCAATTTTCCCCTACTTTCCTGTCTTGGTGTGGCCGAGAACTAAAACCCAAATGTCCAGATCCTTATTGGAATGCTAGTTATCTGTAGCTGACTTTCCCCACGGGATCAAAGAAGCCCTGCAAGCTGACGCTGAGTAATAGGCAAGCTTTTGTCTGGACTGACTGTTGTGAGTCTTTAAGACCAGCATCTAGAAATCTTCCCATCCGGCTGCCCTTCTACCTAGACTCACTCAATGGCTCAGCTGGTCTTTAGTGAGCAAAAGGCACTCAAATAAACAAAATGAATGTCTCGTCTCTTCTTGAACAAGAGGAACAACTTGCTCCTGTCAAAGACTGTCTTCTTAATCAAACTTTAGTCGGGCTTCTCTGAGCCCTGTTTTCAACTAGGTCTTGTCTTTGGCTCCTGTCCTTGCTACACCTGCATAACAAGTTGTAGCAAGAATCCTGTTAAGTCAGCTTAGACAGAGTTCCTCACCCTTGATACTTGATTACCCTTCATAGCTGATTAAATTTCCCATTCCCCACTTTTGGTATCTGCTCACTCTGGCCTGTCTTCAGCAAGAATCCTGTTAAACAGGTTTAGCAAAAACCCTCTTAACCTTGAAGTCTCCTTGTTTTTTTGTATTTTGTTCTGTTTTGTTTTGTTTTTGCAGAATCTCCCTCTGTTATCCAGGCTGGAGTGCAGTGGCATGATCTCAGCTCACTGCAACCTCTACCTCTCGGGTTCAAGCGATTCTCCTGCCTCAGCCTCCAAGTAGCTGGGATTATAGGCACGCTCTGTTATGCCCAGCTAATTTTTGTGTTTTTAGTAAAGACGGGGTTTTGCCATGTTTTCCAGGCTGGTCTCGAACTCCTGGCCTCAGGTGATCTGCCCACCTCAGCCTCCCAAAATGCTGGGATTACAGGCATGAGCCACCATGCGAAGCTGAAGTCTCCTCTTAATAGTTTTCCATTCACCAGTCCCTTCAACCTCACCACTCTCTTTGTCTCTGTCTCTGTCTGTCTCTCTCTCTCTCTCTCTCTCTCTCTCTCTCTCTCTCTCTCTCTCTCTCACACACACACACACACACACACACTCTACTCCTTGGTTGTAAATCACGACTCGTCCTCGTCGTATTTGGAGTTGAGCTCTATCTTTCTCCTCTGTTACAGTATAGTTGACACCTATCACAATAGTCTTGAATAAAGTCTTTCTCACCATTTTAACAAGAGTCAGAATAATTATTTTCTCTTTAATGAAACTTTTCGACATATTCTATCTACATACTATTTAACATTCCAGGATAAAGAAATGAGGCGGTTTGACTGAAATCAAATAAAAAATTAAAAAATAAAAACAAGAAGGGAAGGAAGAGTGGAAGCAAAGATAAAAGAAAGAAAACAAAAGAAGCCAAATCTTTATTTGGAAGACTATATAAAATGAAATTTCCTATTAGCTTTCTCTGAGGCAATTTCCTCCTCTAGAAACAATATGCAATTGTACGAGAAAGAACATAAGCTTAGGCTAACTTAGATTTAAATCTAGTCTTGAAAAATACAAGTTAAACAAACTAAGGAATGTTCCCTTAAACTCCATGATATTCAGGATAAAGGTGAATGAAAATTTTTACAGAAAGTTCCTAGCATAAGGTCTGGTCTTAGGTATTTATTAGGAGTGTGTTTTTTTCTCTACCCTGGAAACCATCTTTACTCAAATTCAATGATGCCAGAACCTTCCTTCAGTATCCCCCATAGACTCAGGCTTACAGCACTGAATTCATCCTGCTGCCTCTGCTGCTGTTCCTTAGTTGGAAGGCAGCACAAAATGAGGAACAAAGGTGACTCAAAGAATATTTTAACTCATTTCAAAATATACACAGCTGAACAAATATAAATTTATTGAAAGTGCAATGCTTCTAAAGGAGACACTAAATAATGTGTTTTACTGCCTTGGTTTTTTTCACATGGTAGCTAAAAGAGCTTTCGTTAATTTTTTTCAGGCCAATAGTACATACTTTAGTAAATCATTCCTTGATTTCATTAAGTTGCATCCAAGTCTTCTATTCATTTAAGTGAAGGTAAAATTCCTTCTTTTATGGCTGAAATACATAGCTAATATCAGAGCTCTATTTACTTAAATCTGATTGAGTTGAAGGCTAAGGTTTCTTGATACATTATTCTGTATCCAATACTATTTTCTTTTTCAAAAACATTTTAGATGCAAAGAACATCAAAGCTAAATAGATAAGAAGACAAAGAAAAGCAGCTGTTCCATGATAAATGAAGTAGGTTATCACTAATACGATAAAAGTTAAGAAATCATAAGGAGTTCTCTACAGGTGCTAATTTTACTACTTGAATGAAATTAATAAGACTCTCTATAAAACAGCAGGAGATTCTTAGATTACACGAGTAATCAGCAAGAAAATTTATTGTGGTTTTATGAAGCATAAAATGTTTGTGTAATATATGCAAAAGTGGTACTTTATTCTCTTCAGTGAACAATTCTCAGTCCTTATAATAGAAAATATTTAATAGTTCGACACCTCTTGAGGCAAAGTTTTTAAAAGTTGTTCAAGTGTGATTAATTTGACTCAATACAAAATAACAATGCAGCAATGCAGAGTCATTTAAAACTACTGGAAAGCTTGTGCATTAATATGATGACATAAATAAGGAGAAAATGTAAAAGGACATCTAAATTTCTACCTTGAGATACAGGCCAAGCTCTGAAGTAATCCGGAGCACACAGTAACGTTTCAGAAACTACGCATTCAAGAAATAATAGGAAAAAAAATGAATGATCCAAAACCTAGTCCAAAGAATGAATCTGAAACTTGAGAAGTAACTGTTAAGAAAGCTAACTTGTGCTTTGAATATAAAATTTCCAAAGGGGATTAAAGCATCTAATGCTTGTTTTTTTACTATAATCGTTAGACTATATATTGTACACTTAACTGAATTTAACCAGGTCCTATATTGTACTTTGCTTCATGTTGCTGAAAAAAAATTACACACACACACACACACACACACACACACACTATATATATATATATGTATATATATACATATATATATGTATATATATATACATATATATGTATATATATATACATATATATATATGCATGTAATTATATACAGAATTGGGGTCTTTTTCTCTCTATTTTTCTTCATCTAATAAGGAAAACATAAATGTAGGCCTTCATCCAGGCCTACATACATGTTTCTTGAATTTCAAACACTTAGGCTTTGGGAAATGGATGTCTTTGCAGAGAACCTTATGCAAGGGTTAGCATAGTCACATTCAATCTAATGCTTAGTAAATACTGTGGTATCTATTAAGTGGTAAATAGGTGTGGTATTAGGTTTTGTTTCTTGCGAAAGCAACCGACATCTTTCCATGCAATTTTAGTACAATCAGTTTTCTTTTTTTTTCAGCTCTAGTTTCAGGAGGATTATTGGGAATACAAAAAGAGAAAATATAGACAAGAGAAAACATAGTAATAGCAAATTTTACAACTCTTTTTAAGGTAACTTTTTTTTCTAATATACTGGAAGAAATATATGCCACTTTCAGAAAACTTTTAAGCACATACATGTTACATACAAGGCATTTTTCTAACAAATTTACATATCAACTTAATTGAAATAACCGCTTTATTAGATAGATATGGTTATTCTCTTCATTTTATTGACGAGAAAATTGAAGCTCAGAGGATCAATTAGCCTGTGATATTATTTGGTAGAGTTAGGATTTGAACTCTGGTTGTTATGGCTTTACAGCCAAGCTTTTTGTCAATATAATATAATGCTTTTCATAGAGTGCAACAAGAGGTAAAGATGGTTTATCCAAAAGCAAGTGCTGAAAATCAATTATGTTTCTATATGCATTTGTGACAAATTTTAGAGATTCTCGGATTCCATTCTCTCTTTTTATACAGAGTATCTTGTTTTGCCTCTTCATAACTCCCCAAGTGCTTTACCTTGATGCCCAATAAAATGTATCTTATTACATAGAGGGTCGGCTGCTCTAAATCATTAAATGACTCTGAAACTGGATATTTTCCAGGAACAGCATATGCCTTAGTGACAGACAGTGGAATGAGTGGTATGAAATAAAATCATAGCAATCAAATGGACATCTATTTTGGACTGAACTGCAGTCTGATTCCTGTCAAAAAGGATAAACTAAATGGGAAATTGCCCTAATAACCTACACATCATTTATGGTAAAACGTGTTTGTCTGAATGAACCTTGGATCTTGCTAACATGCCATAATAATGTAGCTAAGAAGTAAATAATGGTTAATTTTTTATATTCACAACATATATATGCCAGGTGTATTTTTAAGGATCATGAAAATTTTAATGTCCAACTTCTTTGCATAGAGTTGATTTATTATTCATAAGTCTTCGTTTTGAATTTATGAATATTTTTACTTTGGGGGCATTTAACATTCATTGATTTGAGACATTAATTGCAATTTTCTGCACTTGTTATTTTAATTAACTGAAAATATCAATATAATAGTTGAGAATTTGAAGTTCAATTGAATTAGAACTAAGCCAAGGAAAGATTAAAAACATGCAAGCTTTAGTGCAACTGACTAAGCCAGCTATTTTCTCTAAAGTAATTTTAATTTTTTCTATTACAGGCAGAGCTGCTAGATCTTTTTATATTGATGATTAAAAATGAGTATTTTTCTATGATCAGACTTACTATCTTGTTGTGACTATTTAAGAGAGTCATTAAGCTTATGATGACACACAGATTTGCCAATTTTAAAAAATGAAATACATAGCATCCACTTGTGTAACTATACTATTTTTTCTCAGGTCAAATCTCTAGTGTTGGAAAAATAACTTACTATTCAGGCTGGCCCCTTAACAGCAAATTTAACTTTAATAATCAGCTTTGCAATTCTAGCCTCTCAATGCTATCAGTCAACCTATGAATGATTATGTTCTCAGGATACTAGTTCTTATATCAATGCATTTACTCAAAATGAGACATTTTTCCAGCATAATAAATGAGTAGTTTTGTTCATGGCACTCATTTCTATTGCATAATTCTCCTCAAAGAGCACATTTCTGAGTCAGAAAGAAATAGAATAAAATTAAACTATAGTTCAATATTAGGATTATCACACAAATTTGGTAATTTAATGATTTAATTAAATATATAAACACATTTTATATATACATATTTATGTGTGTCTGTGTGTCCATATATATCAAATTGGGTTGTAGAGAAAAAGTTCTCTTTTGAGATAAATGATATATCCATTATTCAACAAGCTAGAAGTATGAGGAAATATCATGTAAATATCATGAGGAAGAGGATTCCTAGTTGCAGAATCAGAAGAGAAGATAAGGAACAGAAAGAGAGATAAGTGAAGGAAGTAAAAATGAATGAGCTAGAGAATGATGTTGAAGAAGTACATGGGAACAAGATCATACTACAGACCCATTAGGACATATTTGGCATTTTGAATTTGATTTTGAATTATCAGAATGTGTTGAAGAGTTGCAAATGGTGATGTATTATAATACAATTGAAATTTTACAGTATAGCACTGGCTGCTATATTGACTAATTATTGTAAGAAAGCAAGGTGAAAAAGGGAATACAGAAGGGAGGTTATTATTATAGTCTAGGGGAGAGACTATAGTGGCTTTAACCAGAGGGACAGTGGAGGGGTGATGAATCATAACCACTTTACTAGGTTCAGCGAAGAAAACTTGCTTATATGTAGGATGCAGACTATAGTAAAAGGGTAAATCAATAATAAATGTTAGGATTTGGGCCAATCAGGTGAATAGTGGTGACATTTACTGAGATAATGAGGAGTGAGAGGGCTGCAGATCTGAGAGGAAACTCAAACGCTCTGTTTTATCGTACGTATTTTGAGATTAAAAAAAAAATCCAAATGGAAAAGGCAAGTAGGTAGTTGAATACATAAATTCATCAGAACAATAGAACAGTAAGGTCTTAAAATAAACTGTATCACCAGGATATAGAATTTAAGCTATGGAACTTAATAGAATTACCTAGGACACAAAGAGATGAGATTGTTATCCCAAAGGCAATTGAAAATAGAAGACTCTAGATAGAACATTATGGGGGTGTATATAGATTTGGAATTCATCCACATAGCATGCATAAATTCTGGAGTTTAAATATATCATAAGAGATGAAAACTAGATTTGTCTTTTTTCTTGTATATTTTACGTATTTTTTCTTTTGTTGTTCTAGGGATTGGGGGACATTTTCACAGAGACAACAAAGCTCCAGAATCAGTTGTTAAAATAACTGAGTCTGTAGTCCCCAAAATATTGTTTAGAATTTGTAAGTACAAAAGTACAGACTAGGAATAGCCAAAAGGGCAAAAATAGGTAATACCTGAACTAGATTAACCTTACTTTGTGATGTCCTGTAACATTGTTAATGTCTGTATTAGAAATGGGGGAAACACAAAAATAAAACATAGAAAATAAGCCACAAAACAGTAAGAAATACCTTTGAAAGTGACGCTCACATAAATTGTTCCCTTTAAAGATATTTCCTCCTTCTCAATATTACCAGATTCACTTGCATATCTTCTGTTATTATATGTTCTTTCAATTTAAATTATGTAATTACATTTATGATTTTACATAATTTATATTTTACTTTGGTGGTCTGCCTTTATAAAAGGGACATTCTTGAACCTCTGCGGTAATCACGTAGAAAGAGAGAGGGATCTTCCAGTTGAGAGGAAACAATAGAAACAGTCAGCTGATGTGGAGAAAGTCAAGGTGGAGAAATAGTACCTGGATAGACTTCATATTTGACTTTGTATGCTTGAAGAAGTTTTCAACTTGGTCTCTCCTTTTAGAGACAAAATTAATATGAGTACTAGGTGAGCTGTCTATTTGTTTATTATCTTTTGGAAGGCTCCCTGCATTTCACAGATTAAAACACATTTAGTCACATCCCCTTCTCTGTTAATATGCAACATCTTTAATATGACATAGGCAACTAAAGGAAAGTCATCTCTAAATGTAGTGGTAAAATCACATGGTTCTTAGTGACTATTGACATGTTCATTTCATCTTCCTTTCACTTTGTTGCTGATGGACAATCAGCCTGGTAGAAGGATTCCATATGCAGGACTCTGCCAGCCATATCAACTGCAGAACAATTTATTCTCAAGACTTGGTATTAGAATAAAATATGTCCAAAAAAGGAAGGGGAAATATGTGGCTAGCTATTATCCGTGAACTGCATGTAAGTTGAATTTGAAGATATTGTATTACTTTCCTATAGATGCTGTAACAAATCACAGTGTAATGGTGTAAAGCAAGACAAAGGTATTATCTTTTGGTTCCAGAGGTCTAAACATCGTAATGAGTCTCACTGGCTAAAATCTAAGTATCAGCAAGTCTGTGTTTCTTCTGGAGTCTCTAGGGAAGAATTCATCTCCTTATTGTTTCTAGCTTCTAGAGACCACCTCCATTCCTTGGTTTCTAGTAGCATCACTGTGAAACTGTTTCCCTCACATCTCCTTTTCTGACTCTAACTCTCTTACCTCTTTCTTACAATGGACCTTATAATTCAATTGAGAATAACTAAATAGTCCAAGATAATCTGTCTCAGGGTTTTGAATTTAATCACATTGGCAAAGTCCCTTTTGCCATGTTAAGCAACATAATTACAGACTCTGAAAATTAGAACTTGGACATCTTTGCAAGCCATTATTCAACCTACCACAGGGATCATTAAACCTTAGGTTGGACTCATGACTCTGCCTGACTTCAGAACAATTTCACCTTCCTTGATATTCTTGGTATTGTAAGAAACAGAAACATGACACAAATACACAAATACAACTAAAACTAAAATCATTCCAATGTTTAAACATTCCAATGTTTAAAAAAATGTTTAACAAACATCATTATGTACCTAAAATACGTGGAAAAGGGATGTAGGTCTCACTTATTTTTTAATCCCTTAAAGCCAGATGGTAGAATATGTATAATCATAAAAAGAAAATAAATTAGTATTTGAGAAAGGAAAAAGAATTGTGTATGTATGCATAAACTAGTTTACTCATCTAAGATTTAATTTTATCTTTAGTTGCCTGTGAAATGAATAATAAGAAAATGTACAGTTGACCCTGAACAATATAGGGATTAGGGCGCTGAAAGTTTCACTGACCCGGACAGTGAAAAATCAGTGTATGCATCTTACTCCCCCAAAATACAACTACTAATAGCCTTCTACTGACTGGAAACCTTACCAATAACATTAACAGTTGATTAACACATAAAAACACTAGCATCTGCATGCATTTTATGCATTAATGATATACATTTCTCTTAATTTTTTAATATTTCTAGGCTACACAATTTATCTGCAAGATTTTTCAAGTTGTTGCAAATTTCTAAAAAAAAAATTCAAATATACTTATTGAAAAAAAACCTCACATAAGTGGACCTAAGCAATTCAAACCCATGTTGCTCAAGGGTCAACTGTGCTTTTTTCAAAAAGAGTTTATTGAACAACTATTAATAAATAGTCTCTTGAAATTCAGGCTTTTTTATATGAACCATTCTAATAAGACAATTAGTGAAAAGCATCATTATGCTAGCTATTATAAACCAAAACCTACATCCAAAATAAAACTATAACAATGACCCTTAAAAGTTCACTGTGGCCTAATTCTCTACTTACAATTCAAAATCATTGAAGCAAAGAAAAAAAGTATAACTGATCCCATAAGAATGAACTATATTACAACACAAACATTTTATTAGGAAGTTTTCTGGCCAGGCACAGTAGCTCATACCTATAATCCCAGAATTTTGGAAGGCTGAGGCTGAGGTGGGAAGATTGCTTGAGGCCAGGAGTTCCAAACCAGCCTGATCAACATAGTGAGACCCCATCTCCACAAAAAAAATAAAAAAATAAAACTTAGCTAGTTATGGTGGTACACACCTGTAGTCCTAGCTTCTTGGGAGGTTGATGTGGGAGGATCACTGGAGCCCAGGAGTTTGAGGTTGCAGTGATGTATGATCACACCACTGCACTCTAGTCTTGGTGACAGAGTGAGAGACTCTGTCTCTTAAAAAAAATTCTTATGATTTCTCAGCAATGTATCTATGAATAATATTGAAAGGAAAACTCAAAATTTATGAGGAAATATTATTGTTTTAGGATGGGCTGCCATAACAAACTACCAGAGACTAGCTGAGTTATTAAAAAAAAAAAAAAAAGAAGAAGAAATGTATTTCTCACCATTCTTGAGCCTGGAGTTCCAAGGTCAGAATGCCAGCACAGTTAGGTTCTGGTGATGGCTCTCTTCCAGTTGGTGACTGCCAACTTTTCATTGTATCCACAATTGGCAGAAAGAAAATAAGAGAGTTCTTTGAGATCACTTTTATCAGGTCATTAATCACAGTCATGAGCACTCCATCCTCTTGACCTAAGTAGCTTCACAAGGCTTCACCTCCTAATATTATCACGTTGGAGGTTAATATTTCAACATATAAATTTAGAATTGGCAGGAAACAAATATTCAATTAATAAGATTAATTATAAATATAATTCTTAAGGTATAGCCGTAGACTATAGGTCAGGCATAATACTTATTGCTTGAAATAAACATAAGGTAATATTGAGCTTAACTAGACTAATTCATGTTCCTCAGTGGCTGCAGCTGTGCTGCCAGAGAGGCACTGTAGAACTCTGTGCTTCCTAAAACCTGGCAACTGAAACAGTCGACAAAATCTAGCATTCAAGGGCATTTTACAGATATATGATCACCTTTGGTTTGTTCTGAGTTAATAAGCCCATGAACAGGTGGCATTAGTCATAAATGTAACATTTTTATTGCCACAGAATAAAATACTTATCTGGCATTGCTCACATTTGCCAAAAGAACATTCTCTCCCGCATTTTCTTTAGACTAATTTTCAAAATTTCAAGGGGAAAAAAAAAAATTAAACATCACATCACTGCTGAAAATGAGCACTGCCTATGCCTTTAAACTATCAATTATTCTGCGATGTACTTAGATGCGTTTTTGTCAAATAATTTTACAAATCTCTATGAGTGGAAAAATAACTTTTGAAACCCTTGAATGATTACTGGCAGGTGGCAGGTGGCGTGGGTAACTGAAGAGTTACAAGTTTTTTGCATGCTTTCTGATTTACAGTAGACAAGTCTATCTCAGACTTGCAAATCTCATGGGCAAATTTAGAAAATCTCTTAGAAGATAAAGTTTGCTGTCTTGCATGGCATGTATCACTAGATGCTAGGCCATACCTTGCATATCAATGCCGCCATGGTTGATGCAGTGTGTCCTGCCAGACTAGAAAAAAATGAAGAGCCCCATGTTGACATGAGACATTGGCAGAGCAGAGCTGAAAGCAGAGGTGCTGATCCCCTCTGGTTCAAATGCTATCATCATCTCTAGGAATTAGCTTTACTCTTTTGGATCTCAGACTTCAGAGGAATAACTACAAACCAAACTATTAAAGCATCTTCAAGAAACTAATCAAATGCAAAATGGTATAAAGGAGGCTTGCAGCTACACAAGAGATTTATTTTACATTAGTAAGATGGACCTTACTAATGCTGAAACTGAAGGTCTGTACTTTGCGTGTATGCTTCTTTCAATTCATTTTTCTATTGTTACTATTTCTCCTTCTATGCCCTATAGGTAGCATAAAGACTAGTGCATGATTACTTGTTTTATTCTGTTTGCTGATGACTTAATAAACCTTTCTGTCAGAAGGCATAAACTATGTTATCTTTGACTACATCCATAAAAATTATCCATTAGTAGAACTACAATAAGAAATAAAATAACACAAAACAAAATAAAAATACTGTTCCTTTATTTCCATCTATTATAAAACTATTAGAAAAGAATATGCAGAATTTGACCAATAGGATTAATCTGCAGATTAAGTTTTAGGCTCTATGAAATTTGCATGTTTTAAAAAGTTCATTTTTTACCTTAAGAAAAATTTAAGTAAAAGTCTCTGTGACTGCAATTTGTAGCAAACACAAATAGAATGATTAGATTATTATTTCATGAAATGTTTTATATTCTTAATGCCAATAAATTATGTAATTATAAATTGTATATTCTTGAGATTAGAGTAGCTAAAGCCATCTTAAAACAAAATGTCCTTTTACAGTTTTAAAACTTAATTGCCTGTTGGTTGAAAAGTGATCATGAGTTATTCAAATGTGTGTATATATATATATATATGTATATATATATGTATATATATATATACATATATATGTGTATATATATATATGTATATATATACACATATATATGTGTATATATATATATGACAAATACATTATGAAGATTACATTTTAACTAGAAGTTAGAATGTACAATCTTGTTCATGTATTTGTGCCCATATATATTTTCAACAAAGCTAATCAATTTAGTAATTATGACATAATATCACTCATTACAAAATCTTGTTTTTTTCTATTTTCTATTAATATCAGTGTGATGTTAATTCTTAAGATAAGGCATACATCATTTTTTTCTAATAAATGTTATGACCAGCTATCTCTCATTCCCTACCTGAGAACCAAATTTGACTTCTTCATTCTCTTCCATATTCCCATAATCAATTTTTTTTTATATTTTCCAAAGATGGTTAGTTTCTAATAAGTGGAAAAGAGTGTAGATTTTGTTTATGCTAAAGCTATGCATTAAGTAATTACAGAAGAGACCGGAATAGCACTTTAATATATATCTAAAATATTAAAGAGCACTATTATTCTGTATACAATTTATTTTCCACAGAGAAATAATGTGCAACCTTCAGGAAGGCTAAACATTGTAGAAAAGAAATATGAATTCTAGATAAAAGTACCTAAGATTAATTTAACATGCACAGAATTTCCCAATTAAAACTTTCACATTAGCATTGCATTTTAAACAGTTAATCTCCTAATGAGACATCCCCAGCAATGAGGATGAGAGTTGCAGGACTGAATGTGGCCCTGAGGCCTGCATCTGGAAAGGGCTACATTTTGGTAATTTTTAAACTATTTTAGTTCATTTGGGAAGGAAAGTACTACACTGCCACCTTCTGACAGTGACTTTCTCCTTAATGAGAAAAATTTCAGGGCTAACTCGGGGTATATATTACTTATATGCCTTCACAGTACAAAAGATTAGAATATCTCAGTTTCTGAGAGGGAGAGATCCAAGATGGCCGATTAGGAGCAGCTGAGGATTGCAGCTCCCAGTGAAAGCGTGGAGGGTGAGTGGACACCACATTCCCAGACGGATTTTTATTGCCCACAGACCAGGAGATTCCCAGGGGGAGGAGCCCCACGGGTCGCCAGCGCACCTGGTTTGGCCGGCGCGGCTGGTTTGGCCGGCGCAGCTGT
>PVKV010010749.1:0-65647 GCA_004027835.1 Alouatta palliata
TCAAGAGATCGAGACCATCCTGGTCAACATGGTGAAACCCCGTCTCTACTAAAAATACAAAAATTAGCTGGGCATGGTGGCACATGCCTGTAGTCCCAGCTACTCGGGAGGCTGAGGCAGGAGAATTGCTTGAACCCAGGAGGCGGAGGTTGCGGTGAGCCGAGATGGCGCCATTGCACTCCAGCCTGGGTAACAAGAGTGAAACTCCGCCTCAAAAAAAAAAAAAAAAATGAAACAAAGGTTTTGTACTTTGCCTAAGACTACATCACAGGTAAGTAGCAGAGCTACATACATATCTGACATATAGCAGAGGAGCTGGATTTAACACAACTATGTGGGTACCAGGAAAGAGGTTGCAGAGGGCAAGCTTGTGATGCCACTACCCAGACTGACTTCACTTGGGAAGGCTGATCCTTGTTTTTGGAAATGAGACTGTGCCTACAAAGACAATGGGAGGCGTCTTTCCAAAGTCTCTGCTTTGACCCCCCCACTCCCCTCCCCTATGAACAGTGTTCTTTGCAAACAGTAAATCAGTTAATGGACTGGGTCTGGCCACGATGAACACCACAGAGCCTGCTGGAAGACCTAGTTTGTAACAAGCACTGCAGAAGGAAGTCTATTCTTGAAGGGGACACCTCCCCAGGTGCTGGCAGGGGCTTCTGAATATCAGAAAAGGTCCCTCCAACGTTCCTGACTGAATGAATGCAGGGCAGGATGCCGCCTTCCTAAAAAGGGAATAGTGGCCCTCCCCGAGGGCCAGGGATGGAGTTCTTGTTAGAGGCTACATAAGGAATGTCAGAGCCTTACATCCCTAGGAGAGAGGGGATAGAAGCGAAGTGAGGAGGGTATGGGGAGCCAGAATAACCTCGGGCAGTAAGACAGATGCAGAGAGCAGTATCCCGAGGGGATGACCTACCACCTGAGAGCTCAGCATACCCCCTCCCGACTCTACAGCCGATTCGTTACCCCCAAAAGCCCCGTCCACAGTAGGGAGACTGAAAGCTCCCCGCACCCCGTCTTCCAATCGTTTTCCAGCGCCCCGAGGTGGGAGCTTTCCCAGGAGGGCAGTAGGGAGCCCCTGGAGGGTTATCCGCGGCTCCGGGCTGCCTAGCTTTCCCTCGCCTCCCTGGGATCCCGAGCTGCAGCCCCCTCCCCGCCGCAGCCCTGTCAAAAGCGCCGGGGGCCGCGTCGCTCACCTCGCTCATCTCCACAGCCGGACAGCGCGCGGGGCGCGACAAGCACAGGTGAGGCAAGGGGCCCTCGGGGCTGCGCGGGCGATGGCTGAGAGTGGCAGGGCTCTGCGGCAGGCGCTACAGCTGACCAGGAGAGGAGAGTTAGTACGGAGAGCCGCTGCTCTGGTGCTGGCACCCTGGATTCTCGGCGCCCAGGTCCCACCGGACGACCCTCTTCGACCCGTCCGGTCAGAGCCCCTCCGCGCACCGCCTCCGGCCCCACCTTTTATACTCAGCTTGGTACCCGCCTCCAGCCCGACCAATAGTAGCTCCTCCTACCGTAGAGTGACAACCTCTTGCATCCAATGGTGGCAGGTTTAGAGGTCTGCTGCATTTCCAAACTAGGGTAAGACAGTGAGCGGGAAGGAGGGGGAGACCGTCGGGGGATGCAGGGACAGAAAATGAAGTAGGGGGAGCAAAGAAGGAGAGGGAGGAAGGAGAGATACACGAAGGAGGCAAGGAGGGAAAGATAAGGAAGGAGTGTGTGAGTCTCAGAAAGAGAAGAAGAGCTGGAAGGAAATCAAGAGGGTGCACGGAAAGCAGGAAACAGCGAATCAAAGAGGTAAAGCTAAGAGATGTTGCAGTAGTAGGATGGCACCCTGGACCAGAGAACAGCACAAGAGAGTGAGGAAGGCTGGGGGAGGCGGGGGACGGGGAGGGAGTCTGGAGCAAATGGACAGGGTTCTTTGGCAAAGAACAGGGAAATTGCGAAGGGCCTGTCTGATGTGCAAGATCATAGATCTTAGGAGTTGGAAGACATTTTAGGATTCATCAAATCCTACCTCCCACACAATGCAAAAAACAAAAAACTCTCCAACAAAATGATGGTCTCCAGTGTCCACTTGAATAGGTAAATGACACCCCACAAAAGTTAATTTACAACTGCTTATTCATTCAGTCTCAGTCTGACAATGTGCTCTCCACTGTGGCAAGGCTGTGAAGCTGTTTTTAAAAAGGCACTTCTTATGACCTTGCACCTATTGTTCACATTAAAATATGCAAGTCCTGTCTCCTAGAGTCTAGCTTCTTTCTTTCCACACCTCAGGTAGCAGCTCACCATCTGGTGGTCCATATATGAGTACCCAAACTCGCCAAGTGGATTCTGTCAGAGTGTAAGGGGCAGATGTGAAAGATGGGGCCCACAATCCAACCTATATAATTTATTACTAAATAATTACTATGCTGTATAATTTTTAAAAAATATATGATTAGGAAAAGATGAGCCGGGCGCGGTGGCTCACACCTGTAATCCCAGCACTTTGGGAGGCCAAGGCGGGCGGGTCACGAGGTCAGGCGATCGAAACCATCCTGGCCAGCATGGTGAAACGCCGTCTCCACTAAAAATACAAAAATTAGCTGGGCGTGGTGGTGCATGCCTGTAATCCTAGCTATTCGGAGGCTGAGGCAGGAGAATTGCTTGAACCCGGGAGGCGGAAGTTGCAGTGAGCCGAGATCGCGCCACTGCACTCCAGCCTGGCAACAGAGGGAGACTCTGTCTCAAAAAAAAAAAAAAAAAAGGCCGGGCGCGGTGGCTCACGCCTGTAATCCAAGCACTTTGGAGGCCAAGGCGGGCGGATCACCTGAGGTCAGGAGTTCAAGATCAGCCTGACCAACATGGTGAAACCCTGTCTTTAAAAAAAAAAAAAGAAAAAAATAAAGAAAGAAAGAAAAGATGAGAAGAAATAGAACACCTGGTAAAAGTCATGAACTTTCTGATAACTTCAGCTGCTATTCTTGTTTATCTAAATATCTAGCTTTCTTTTTGTCTTTAAAGAAATCCTGCCAGGTATGGTGGCTCACACCTGTAATCCCAGCACTTTGGGAGGCTGAGGTGGGCGGATCACCTAAGGTCAGGAGTTTGAAACTACCCTGACCAACATGGTGAAACCCTTCTCTACTAAAAATACAAAATCAGCCGGGGCATGGTAGTGCACACCTGTAATCTCAGCTGCTCGGGAGGCTGAGGCAGGAGAATTGCTTGAACCCAGGAGGTGGAGGTTGCAGTGAGCTGAGATCGTGCCATTGCACTTCAGCTTGGGCAGTAAGAGCAAAACTCCATCTAAAAAAGAAAAAAAAGAAAAAGAAATCCTTTAAATTATTATGCCTGCAATACTTCTAGGCATTGTAAAACCTCTTAGCCTACTTAGAGCTTCAGTGAGCCAAGGCCACTTTCAGCTTTAGCAGTTACACCCTTTCGATGGTTTCTTTCATGGCCTGTTATAACTGTGTCATTAATAGTTGAGCTTCTCTCAGCCAGCCACCATTGATCTCTTCTCAACAACCAGATTCAGGTAAGACCTCAACTAGTCCTTTCTCTAGCTAGACCCCATTTGCTTTTACATTTCCTCTGCCAGGTCAGAAAAAGAGAAGATGGAAAAAAAATCACCTCTTTCCCCTCATCCACCTGAGATCCTCTGATTCTCACTTTCCAATGGGAATCCAGTTGCCTAAGTTACTAAGTTTCTAACTAGGATAGCTCCTACTCACTCTATAAAGCCTACTCCTCCAGCCTCCCCCACTGTTCTAATGAACCACTAATTAGCGTCAAAAGATTATCTTTAGTGAAGCAGACCTTTTCAAAGTTCTTAAACAGCTATGAAAAGATTATAAAGACAATTCAAGATCTGAGATCAGGGATCAGCAAGCTTTTTCTGTATCAACCAGATGATAAATACTTTAGGCTTTGCAGGGCATATACTTCTCTGTCAAAGACTACTTAAGTCTCCCAATTATAGCTTGAAAGAGGACATAGACAATATGTAAACAAATAGCTGTGGCTATGTTCCAGTAGAAGTTTATTTGTGGACACTAAAGTTTAAATTTCACATAATTTTTATGTGTTACAAAATAGTCTTCTTTAAAAAGTTTTTAATATTAATGTGAAACCATTCTTAGCTCCCAGGCAGCAGGCCAGATTCGGCTCATAGGCCATAAATTGTCAGTCCCTACTACAGATGAGTAAATGCCCAAGTATGCTACAACGGTAAATTGTATAATAATAAAAAGTATAAAAAAGACAAAAATAAACAAAAATAAAAATAAATAATAATAAAAGTAATAAGTCAGGCTGGGCATGGTTGGGAGCACTTTGGGAGGCCGAGGCAGGTGAACCATCTGAGATCAGGAGTTCAAGACCAGCCTGGCCAACACGGCAAAACTCTGTCTCTACTAAAAACACAAAAATTAGCCATGCATGATGGCGGCTGCCTGTAATCCCAGATACTCAGGAAGCCGAGGCATGAGAATCACTTGAACCCTAGAGGCAGAGGTTGCAATGAGCCAAGATTGTGCCACTACACTCCAGCCTGGAGGACAGAGCAAGATGCTGTCTCTAAAAAAAAAATAGTAATAAGTCAAAGAAGACAGGCAGGGTGCAGTGGCTCATTCCTGTAATCCCAGCACTTTGGAAGGCCAGCTTGGGCAGATCACTTGAGGCCAAGAGTTCAGACCAGCCTGGCCAACATGATGAAATCCTGTCTCTACTGAAAATACAAAAATTGGCCAGGTGTGGTGGCGCACACCTGTAGTCCTAGCTACTCGGGTGGCTGAGGTATGAGAATCGCTTGAACCCAGGAGGCAGAGCTTGCAGTGAGCTAAGATCATGCCACTGCACTTTAGCCTGGGTGACAGAGCAAGACTCTGTCTCAATAAATAAATACCGGGGGGAAATACGGGAGGGACAGTGGGGGGTGGGGAGTTGGGGAGAGACAGCATGGGGAGAAATGCCAGATATAGGTGATGGGAAGGGAGGCAGCAAATCACACTGCCATGTGTGTACCTATGCAACAATCTTGCATGTTCTTCACATGTACCCCAAAACCTAAAATGCAATTAAAAAATAATAATAAATAAATACGTACATACATACATACATAGTCAAAGAAGACAGAGATCAGCCAGGATCAAAAGAATCAAAAGCTTCCTGAGGAAAGTGAAATTGGGTTAGGCCTTAAAGGAAAAGTAGAATATAAACAAATGGAGAAAAAGAAGAAGGAGGAAAAGATGTGTCTCTATGGTATCTGAGTGACAAGAAAAAATGGTGAAAGAAAACTCAGGTTTTTGATGGAGAAGTTGCAGGAGATACGGCAGGGTCCTAAATATCAGAAAAAGGAATTAAAATTTAGTCTTCATACAAATAGCACCTTTAGGTTATTCTTGCAGAAGAAACATAGGACTGATTTGACAAGAGAAAGACTAAGAGCAGGAAGGCCAAGATGGGGACGCTGCAGTTGTACAAAGTGTAAGAGCAGGGACAGCATCAAGGAACACGTGGCATAAGAAATCTGTAAGACTTGGTGACTAGAAAGATTTGGAGGACGATTCACAAAGACTTTGGAATTTAAGATCGGGAAGTTGGGAAAATTCTTCGATCTTTCATTGGCTTATTAAGCACATATTATGGCCAGGACAGACGCTGAGTGCTGGAATAGAAAAACCTACACAACACAGAGCCTACGGTGTAATAGGGGAGAGGCAGTCGTGTGAATGAAAAGGTATGATATTGTAATAGGTTACATGATAGAAGTCTGGGCAAGTGCAGCGGGAATCCAGAGAAAGGAACAGAATGAGATATAATCTGCAAAGGCATCAGAAGTGACTATTCAGCCTGAGCCATATAGTGAGACCCTGTATCTACAAAAAAAAAAAAAAAAAAAAAAATTGATGAGTGTGGTAGTGTGAGCCTGTGGTCCCAGCTACCTAGGAGGCTGAGGCGGGAGGACCGCTTGAGCTCAGGAGGTTGAAGCTGCATCGAGCCATGATCGCACCGCTGCATTCCAGTCTGGGTGGCAGAGTGAGACCCTGTCTCAAAAAAAAAGAGTGACTACTAAGAACAGCAAGATTTGGCCAGGCACAGTAGCTCATGCCTGTAATCCCAGCACTTTGGGAAGCCGAGGCAGGAGGATCCCTTGAGCTCAGGAGCTCAAGACCAGCCAGGGCAACATAGTGAGAGCCTGTCTCTACAAAAAAAATTAAAAATAAAATTAAAATAACAGCAAGATTTCCTGGAGGTAGAGTTGTAGATGTTCATATGCTGAGATGAGGGTAAACAAAATTAAGCATTTAAACTCTGTAAACTGTGATGTTAAAACATTAGACATTTTTACTTTTTATCAGAGACTCATATAGAAATTAAGCATTAGGGAAGAACACGAAAGAAGGGTAGGAAAGTTAAGATTAAGCTTTAGGTTGCAGGCGTGGTGACTCACATCTATAATCCCGACGGTTTGGGAGGTCGAGGCAGGCAGATCACTTGAGGCCAGGAGTTTGAGACCAGCCTCATCAACATGACAAAACCCTGTCTCTACTAAAAGTACAAAAATTAGCCAGGTGTGGTGGCATGTGCCTGTAATCCCAGCTACTCTGGAGGCTGAGGCATGAGGATTGTTTGAGACCAGGAAGTAGAGGTTGCAGTGAGCTGAGATCCCACCACTGTACTCCAGCCTAAGTGACAGGGCAAGGCTCCGTCTCAAAAAAAAAAAAAAAAAAGAAGAAGAAGATGGAGCATTTGGGGGGGAAAAAAAACATCGTTTCCATAGTTTTTCCTAACTCATGAACCTAGAAAAAAGGAGGATCAATTAGAGGAGAAAGGAGAAAAGACCTATTAGCCAGGCTCGGTGGCTTATGCCTGTAATCCCAGCACTTTGGGAGGCTGAAGCAGGCAGATCACCTGAGGTTGGGAGTTCGAGACCAGCCTGATCAACATGGAGAAACCCCATCTCTACTAAAAATACAAAAATTAGCTGGGCATGGTAGCACATGCCTATAATCCCAGCTACTCTGGAAAGCTGGGGCAGGAGAATCACTTGAACCCAGGAGGCGGAGGTTGCAGTGAGCCAAGATCATGCCATTGAACTCCAGCCTGGGCAACAGAGCGAGACTCTGTCTCAAAAAAAAAAAAAAAAAGAAAGAAAGAAAAAAAAAGAAAGAAAGAAAAGAAAAGAAAAAGAAAAAAAGAAATACAAGTGGAGAACCCAGAATACATAACATCATAGAGATTAGGGAGAGAGTTTCAAAGAAGAGAAAGTAGTTGTTAGGAGGTCAAAAGCAGTAGGGAGGTTGATTGGGAGAAACATGAAAGAAAGCCCATTGAATTCAATAGACCACAGGAGATTGGTGGTAAATTTAAAGAAAGAAGATTAACACCAGATTACAAGGCCCAAAAGAAAGGAACTCTTCCTGTTCAAAGAAGTGTTTGTGCCAGAATCTAGGAGGTCAAACAGGACAGAACAGGCCCAGACTGGAAATTTGGCTCAGTAGATACCTGAGTGAGGTCAGCCAGATAGCAAATGCAAACATGGCAAGTAGGAGCATCAGGTAGGAACAGTTCAGAAGTATGAAAGGAATCAGGAATAGGACTAGAAGACTAATGGGAGTCTGGCCAAATGGGAGGATCGCTTGAGCCCAGGAGTTTGAGACCACCCTGAGCAATATAGTGAGGCCCTATTTCTTCAAAAAATAAACAAAATTATCTAGGTGTGGTGGCATATACCAGCTACTTGGGAGTTCAAGGCAGGAAATTCATTCACTGGAGCCCAGGAAGTGGAGGCCACAGTGAGCAGCGGTCATACCACTGCCCTCCTGTCTGGGTAACAGAACAAGACCTGTCTCGGAATTTATTTTATTTTATTCTTAAATTTTTAATTATTATTATTATTATTAATTTTTTTTTTGAGACAAAGTCTCGCTCTGTCACCCAGGCTGGAGTGCAATGACACAATCTTGACTCACTGCAACCTCCGCCTCCCAGGTTCAAGCCATTCTCAAGCCTCCACTTCCCGAGTAGCTGGGATTACAGGCATGTGCCACCACACCCGGCTGATTTTTGTATTTTTAGTAGAGACCGAGTTTCGTCATGTTGGCCAGTTGGTCTCAAACTCCTGGCCTCAAGTGATCCACCCGCCTTGGCCTCCCAGAGCGGGCATGAGCCACCATGCCTAATCATGTCTCAGAATTTGTTTTTTTTAAAAAAAGAAAAAGCTATGAAAGAGCAGCTAGGCCAGTTGCGGTGGCTCACGCCTGTAATCCCAGCACTTTGGGATGCAGAGGCATGTAGATCACCTGAGGTCGGGAGTTTGAGACCAGCCTGACCAACATGGTGAAACCCCGTCTCTACTAAAAGTACAAAATTAGCCGGGTGCAGTGGTGCATGCCTGTAATCCCAGTTACTTGGGAGGCTGAGGAAGGAGAAACGCTTGAACCAAAGAGGCAGAGGTTGCAGTGACCTGAGATCGCACCACTGCACTCCAGCCTGGGCAACAAGAGCAAAACTCCATGTCAAAAAAAAATTTTTTAATTAAAAAAAGAAAGTCAGCAGCTAAAAGGGAAATAGAAATGTATTCAGATGACAGTGCTAGCAAAATGCCTGGCACAAAGTAGATACCCATTACATATCTACTGAATGAATGAATATACTCATTCACAAACAATAGCATATGATGTCGCATGCAAAGAGCATGGGTTTGAAATCAGATCTTAATTTGTATCCTAGTCCATTTATTCATTCCATAAATATTTATTATATATGCTTGGAGTACATAAGACTCTAAGGGTCCCAAAATGACAGATGCAGCCCTTGACTTCATCAACTCACAGTTGATTGACAGAGTCAGAAAGAAACAGACAGTTGTTCTGCAGTGTGATAAGTGCTGGGACAAATTGGTGTGCAGAGGCGTAGCTCTGTTAGGTTTACAGAGGTAATCTGTTGCACCCAGGTCTGAAGGACCAAGAGGATCAGGAGGACCAGGGGAGGAGGGCTTGAAATTGAGGGTGTGCGAGGTGATGCCAACCAGAGGGAACAACAAGGGCAGATGTTCAGAGGTGAGTGAGCACAGCTTGTTCAGGGAACTCTAAATGCTTAAGCACATCTAGAGCCAAGGTATGATATGCTAGGTCAGAGGAGGGAAGTGGGGATGGAATAGATGAGGCCAGAGTGATTAAATAGGGGCCAGATCACAAAGGACTTTGTGTGACATGCTAACGAGATTAGATTTTATACTGATGGTGATGGAAAGCAAATGAAGAATTTTAAGCAGGGGAGAGACATGATCAAATTTGCATTTTAGAAATAGCAACAGCATGGAGGATGGGTTGGAAGGAGATGAAGCTGGTAGCAGGGGGAATAATTTAGTAGGCTACTGCAGCAGCAAATGGAAAATGATGAGGGCCTGAACTCAGCTAACAGGTAGTAGGCATGCAGAGGTCAGCAGACAGGAATGACAGGTCATGGCATCTATTGGGAGTGAGGGAGAGAAAGGAGGCTAGGTGACTCACCAGTTTCTGCTTTGGCATCTGGGAGAAGATAGCAGTAAAAGGGAAAGAAAAAGAAGAAGGTGAGAGAATGAATATGTGTTGATTTCCTTCCATGTTTCAAGCACCGTGTAAGGAATTTTTCATTTTACTACTTTATTACTTTGTTTAATCTTCACCGCAAACCTGGATAATGAATGTTATTAACCTTTTTTTTTTTTTTTTTTTTTTAAAGCCTACAGCACCCGGTATTCCCAGGCGGTCTCCCATCCAAGTACTAACCAGGCCCGACCCTGCTTAGCTTCCGAGATCAGACGAGATCGGGCGCGTTCAGGGTGGTATGGCCGTAGACTAACCTTTTTTTTTTTTCCAGATAAGAAAACTGAAATTCAGAGAGCTTAACCCATCAGGTCATAATCTTCACAGGTGTTTCAGATCCTGGCCTGGAGGCATGTTGGAAGAGGATGAGGGTATCAGTTAACCCTGAAAACCTGTTCACCATGGATGCCAGGGGAATCCTGCAGCAGATTCCACTCTCCATCTGCTTCACAGCAGAGACCCTGAAGCCAGGGGAGGGCTTCTGTACACAGAAGAGCAAATTCAAAGCAGTCTGTTCCCCAGGCAACCCCATCTCAAAGAACTTCAAGGTGGACTTCTCCAAGAAGAACAAGGCTCGGTGTAATCCCTAGCCCCAGGTGAAGGGCAGTCCCGGACCAGAACATCTTTCTAGCCCAGCCTCTCCCTAAGCATTCAAAGCTGATGTAGGAAGAGGAAGAATGCCTCCCTTCCCTGGTCTGGTGTTGGCTCAGCCTGATGATATCTGATTCCCAGGGCCCCATGGAGCTGGGTCTCAGTCATGTCAACTAGAGAAGTGGCAAAAAAAAAAAAAAAAAAAAAAAAGGTAATTCAGCTAGCAAGAGCCGGTCAGAATTTGAACCTAAGTCTATATGACCCCAAAACACATGTGCTTTCCACTTTCTCAAGTTGGAGTAGTCACCAAGTTAGGTGATATAGGAGAAGTTAGTTTGTGGGGGGGTTGACAGTGAGCTCCATTTTAGACATATTGAATTTGAGGTGCCTATGTGGCATCTAAGTGAAGTCATCTAATACACTGTTGGGTATATTGTCCCTTGTATAAGTTATCTAAACGCTCTGAGCCTCAGTTTTCTCATCTGTAAAATGGCGATATTACCTATCTTAGTGTTAACACAGGCAAGGATTTTTACATAGTACTCTGCTCATACTGGGTACTCAATAAGAATAAATTAAGGCAGCAGGGCTGGACGTGGTGGCTCACACCTGTAATCCTAGCAGTTTGGGAGTTCAAGGCGGGCAGATCACCTGAGGTCAGGAGTTTGAGACCAGCCTGGCCAACATGGGGAAACTTCGTCTCTACTAAAAATACAAAAATTAGCCGGGTGTAGTGGTACACACCTGTGATCCTAGCTATTCAGGAGGTTGAGGCAGGAGAATTGCTTGAACCTGGGAAGCGGAGGTTGCAGGGAGCTGAGATCATGCCATTGCACTCCAGCCTGGGCAACAAGAGCGATCTCTGTCTCAAAATTAATTAATTAATTAATTAAGGGAGTAATTAATACCTGTTTTATATACATACATATATATATGTGTGTGTGTGTATATATACATATATTTGAGACAGAATCTTGCTCTGTCACCAGGCTAGAGTGCCGTGGCACGATCTCAGCTCACTGCAACCTCCGTCTCCCAGGTTCAAGCGATTCTCCTGCCTCAGCCTCCCAAGTAGCTGGGACTAGAGGCACGTGCCGCCATACCCAGTTAATTGTTGTATTGTTAGTAGAGACGGGGTTTCACTGTGTTGGCTAGGATGGTCTCGATCTCTTCACCTCATGATTTGTCCACCTCGGTCTCCCAAAGTGCTGGGATTACAGGAATGCACCACTGCGCCTGGCATACCTACAATATTATACATAGTCTTTCCCACAACATTTAGGGTTTGATTATACATTTTCTTTTAAGACCTATGAATTTGATTTACTTATTCAGTCTCCATAATTAATCTGGAAGTGTTTCTGTAATAGGGACTCTCTTTCGTCTCTCCTCATGGTGCCTAATTTTGAGTGGACACTTGATAACTTACTGCTGGAGTAAATTGTCAACTGTGAAAATGGATTGGGGCCCAAGTATGGAGGGCCCTTGTCCTCCTCCTGTAATCTCTCTCCCAGTTGGCAGTACCACCATCCATTCAGTCACCCATGCCAGAAACCTGGGGTCTTCTTTAACTCCTCGTCCTTTTTCTTAATCCAGGCATTCCAGTAGTCATCAAATTCCAATGATTCCACTTTCCATGTATTTCTCAAAAACCTCTCCTCCCCTATATCCTTCCACGGTCATAGCTCCGGCTTAATCTTCTCTCACCTACATTTTGCCAATAGCTTTTTAACTGGTCTCTTTGCCTTCAGTCCTGCCCCCTTAAATCCATCTTTCCAACAGCCAGCAGAGTTAACTATCTAGAATATAGATATGACAATGTCCTTTCACAGATTACTCTTTTAAAGTTTCCTGATGGACTCCAAGTATTTAGCCTAACACATGAGGTCTCCTGTGATCTGGCCCTGCCTACATCTCAGCCTTATATCCCACCTCTCCAGCCTTATCTCTTCCCACTCCCAGCCTGAAATGTTATGCTCCAGCAATAGAGGCCCATTTGTGGTTCTACCATATCTGCCTTTTTGTATGTGGCTTCTTGACCATCTCAGACTTCACCCTCTATGCGAACTGCCTTTTATTTTCCCCCTGACTAACTCGTCATTACCCTTTAAAAGTCAATTCAGTTGTCACTCCTCCAAAAAGCCTTTCCTGGCCGGGCGCGGTGGCTCACGCCTATAATCCCAGCTCTTTGGGAGGCCGAGGCGGGTGGATCACGAGGTCAAGAGATCAAGACCATCCTGGTCAACATGGTGAAACCCCGTCTCTACTAAAAATACAAAAATTAGCTGGGCATGGTGGCACGTGCCTGTAGTCCCAGCTACTCGGGAGGCTGAGGCAGGAGAATTGCTTGAACCCAGGAGGCAGAGGTTGCGGTGAGCCGAGATTGTGCCATTGCACTCCAGCCTGGGTAACAAGAGCGAAACTCCGTCTCAAAAAAAAAAAAAAAGCCTTTCCTGCCTCTTCCTCAACACCCCTTTGCCAAAGCAGGATTAAGTGCCCCGCTTCTTCAGTCCCATAATGCTCTCTACATGGCACCATCATTGATCTATGTTTCTTTTCTTTTCTTTTTTATTATTTTGAGACAGAGTCTCACCCTGGCACCCAGGCTAGAGTACAATAGTGTGGCTTTGGCTCACTGCAACCTCCGCCTCCCAGGTTCAAGCGATTCTCCCACCTCAGCCTCCCTAGTACCTGGGACTATAGGCATGTGCCACCACACCCAGCTAATTTTTGTATTTTTAGTAGAGAGAGGGTTTCACTATGTTGGCCAGGCTGGTCTTGAACTCCTGACCTTGTGATCCGCCCACCTTGGCCTCCCAAAGTGCTGGGATTACAGGCGTGAGCTGCCGTGTCCAGCCCTATATTTCTTTATGTCTGTGTAAAGGTCTGTCTCCCCTATTAGTGATTAAAGTTTGTGAGGGTAGGAGAGCATGTTACTCATCTTTTAACTCTAGTATCTAAGACATGGGTGGATTCTTGGTCAATATTTGTTGATTGAATAAATTAGCATGATTAGTCACAAAGACACCAACAGATATATACACATAAATATTCTTACCATCTCCCAAGGAACAGATCCAAGCATCTGTGCTCTCTGGAACTCAGCTTATTTCAAAATGCAAAGTTATGCATGGCTGGATGCTATACTACTTGAGATTAAGTGTTCTACCAACTCATTCTGGGAACCTAAACAAGGATCTTTTTAACTGAGTCTCTTTCTTTCTTTCTTTCTTTCTCTCTCTCTCTCTCTCTCTCTCTCTCTGTGTGTGTGTGTGTTTATGACTCTAGCCTGTACTTGGGATTTCAACTCATCTTTAGAGAAACATTAATTATAATTTAATTCAACTGAAGAAGCAGAAGACATATTAGCAAAACAAAGAAAAATAGGTTGGGTGTGGTGGCAAATAGGTTGGGTGTGGTGGCTCATGCCTGTAATCCCCAACTCTGGGAGGTCAAGGCAGGCGGATCACAAGGTCAGGAGATGGAGACCATCCTGGCTAAAAAGGTGAAATTCTGTCTCTACTAAAAATACAAAAAGTTAGCCAGGCATGGTGGTACACACCTATTATCCCAGCTACTCGAGAGGCTGAGGCAGGAGAATCGCTTGAACCTGAGAGGCGGAGGTTACAGTGAGCCAAGATCACATGACTGTGCTCCAGCCTGAGCGACAGAGTGAGACTCGGTCTCAAACACACACACACACACACACACACACACACACACAGAGAGAGAGAGAGAGAGAGAAATAAATGCTGATCCCTAGTGAGAAAAGGCCATATAGTGCAGAAACAGCAAACACCCAGAGAGATCTGTAGTGAGAAGAACCTTTCAAATTGGAAGACTGAGACTTTGGACTTTATTCCAGTGTGTGTAGAATCAAATTTATCTAATATAGATTTATCCAACATATTGCCCATCCCGAAAACATCCAAATATTTTGAAATGACTTTTTCTGTTCATAGGTATTGGGAAAGCAGACAGATAAATTATGGATAGATAGGTATAGACACACACACAAACACAAACAAAAATATTCTTCAATGACAATAGAGCACTAAGCCCCAGTGAAGCCTTCTTCTTCTTCTTTTTTTTTTTGAGACAGAGCCTGGCTCTATCACCTAGGCTGGAATGCAGTGGCGCTATCTCAGCTCATTGCAACTTCCACCTCCGGGCTTCAACCAATTCTTCTGCCTCAGTCTCCTAAGTAACTGGGACTGACTACAGGAGTGTGCCACCACACCCCGTTAATTTTTTGTATTTTTAGTAGAGACGGGTTTTCACCATGTTGTCCAGGCTGATCTCAAACTCCTGATCTCAGTTGATCCGCCTGCCTCAGCCTCCCGAGGTGCTGGGATTATAGGCGTAAGCCACCGTGCCCAGCCCCTAGTCTCTCAAAAACTTTCCTTTTGGGAGCCTTGTGCAACTATTACACCTCTTCTTTTAGTACTGACATGCGGTGTGTGAAAAAGCTTGCTCTGTCTGTCTGCCTAGCTGTCTGTCTCTCTCTCCCCAGCTTGTTCAGGATCCCTGTACACAGGAGACTGCAGATGTAGCCTTAAGCTCATCAACAGGGAAAATCTCCATTCGTCTGATAAGAAGCAGCTTCCAATGAATCACGAGGTTCCCGCCCACCAGAGTCCCTCCCCATGTGCCACCTACCAGCACTTTTGTCATGCTGGGAAACCTCCCACCTAGGACTTTACCCTGAGTCCAGGGTCTGTGCCCTAACCCCACAGTCACTGAGAGCAACTGTAGGCCACATACAACAGACATCACCTGTTTTCCAGGTACTAAGGATCATAATCCCTAACTCCAATAACAGGCAACTCCTGAGATCAGAGGAAAAACAGCATCCACGTGGGAGTTTGGGGAGAGACATTCCATACCAGATTCTGTGGCCTGCAGGTGACATGCTGCCTAAGACAAGCAGGTAAGAAATCTGTTGGGGGCCAAAGACTAAAAGCAATAAACTACAGATAATGCTGGGGGCTGGGCATGGTGGCTCACGTGTGTAATTCCAGCACTTTGGGAGGCCAAGGTGGGACGACTGCTTGAGCCCAGGAGTTTAAGACCAACCTGGGTAACAACAGATCCATCTCTACAAAAAAGAAAGAAAAGAGGCCTGGTGCAGGGGCTCATGCCTGTAATCCCAGTACTTTGGGAGGCCGAGGTGGGAGAACACTTGGGGTCAGGAGTTCGAGACCAGCCTGGCCAACATGGTGAAACCCTGTTTCTACTAAAAATAAAACATTAGCTGGGCATGGTGGTGGATGCCTGTAATCCCAGCTACTCAGAGGCTAAGGCATGAGAATAGCTTGAACCTGAGAGGCAGAGGTTGCAGCAAGCCGAGATTGAGCCACTGCACTCCAGCCTGGGCAATGGAGCGAGACTCAGTCTCAGGGAATAAAAAAGGGGGGGAAGGGAAAGGAAGGGGAGGGGAGGAGAGGGGAGGGAGGGGAAGGAGGGAAGAAGGGTGGGAAGAAGGGAGGGAAGAAGGGAGAAAAAGAAAAAATTATCCTGGTGTGGTGATGTGTACCATAGTCCCAGCTACTCAGGAGGGTGAGGTGGTGGATCCTTTGAGCCCAGGAGTGTGAGGTTACATCGAACTATGATGCACCCCAGCCTAGGCAACACTAGGCAACAGAGTAAGACTCTATCTAAAATAAAAATAAAAATAAACTAGGTAACATGGCAAAACCCCATGTTGGCAAAACCCCAACATGGCAAAAAAAAAAAAAAAAAATTAGCTGGGCAAGGTGGAGCTACTCAGGAGGCTGAAGTGGGAGAATTGCTTGAGCCCAGGACACAGAGGTTGCAGTGAGTGGAGATCCAGCCTAGGTGACAGAGTGAGAACTTGTCTCAAAAAAGAAAATAAAAGAAAAAAACACACTGGGATCAAGTCAAGGGCAGGTTTGGTTTGGTTTAGAAAGAAACTCTGTAGAAGGGACAGAAAACGGTCAAGCGTGGCCCAGAACTGACTGCTGACCCCTCCCACATTCAGGAGTCTGTGACAGCCACCCCAACACCTGGTGTCATGGCCACTAGGGAAGATGAGCTGAGGAACTGTGTGGTATGTGGGGACCAGGCCACAGGCTACCACTTTAATGCGCTGACTTGTGAGGGCTGCAAGGGTTTCTTCAGGTGAGCGCCTCCTCCCCAATGGAAATAACCCTCCAAACCAAACTCCCTATCAGTTATCCTTTATACCTCCGCCAGTGCCCGAGACTAGCCAGCTACATTACTCCATTATCTTAGAGTCTAACTACCCGGTGGCTGGCACCGTACATCTTGCCAAACACAACACTGTATAAACTGGTGGCATAACAGAGGGAAGGCTGAATGTTTGTCTGATGGACACAGCCCATTAGTCAAGAGCACTTATTATGTACCCACTGCCTGTGAAGCACCTAGGTAGTCCTACATCAACTAGGCCTTCCCAAGGGAGCCTGTGTTGCCATGGAAATGCTTGAGATGTGTTGGACCCTATCCACCCCTGGGGGCCGTTTAAGCACAGCTCAGATTAGTCAGTCCATTTCACCAGATTTCCAGGTTTTTTTAGACCATTTCATCTCATGTCCCCACCTAGCCACCTGTCTGTTCACTGCCATCCCAGACCCTAACAACGTCTCTGTGTCTCACAGGAGAACAGTCAGCAGAAGCATTGGTCCCACCTGCCCCTTTGCTGGAAGCTGTGAAGTCAGCAAGGCTCAGAGGCGCCACTGCCCAGCCTGCAGGTTGCAGAAGTGCTTAGATGCTGGCATGAGGAAAGACAGTGAGTTGGCCCCCTACATCCCAAGAATCCATTGACTGTATCTCTGCTTTGTCCTTGTTCCCAGCAGTGCATTCTCTACATAGCAGGCACAGTAATCTTTTTGAAACCAGTTGGATTATGTCACTATTCACTCAAGACCTCCAATGGCTCCCCATCTCAAAGTACATGATCTCATGGTCTAGCTCTCCCACCCCTCCGACTGTACTTCATACTCTTCTCCCATTACTCAATCAATTCTAGCCACTCTGACTTCGCTGTCATCCTTAGAAACACCAAGCACACTCTTCCCCCAAGACTTTTCCACTTGCCATTCCCTCTACCTGAAACACCCTTCTCCTAGATATCCACATGGCCAGGTTTTTCTTCTTACTTTTCACTTTTTTTTTTTTTTTTTTTTTTTGAGATGGAGTCTTACAGTGTCATCTAGGCTGGAGTGCAGCGGCCCCATGTCGACTCACTGCAACCTCTGCCTCCTGAGTTCAAGTGATTCTCCGCCTCAGCCTCCAGCATAGCTAGGATTACAGGCATGCACCACCAGGACCAGTTAATTTTTTTGTATTTTTAGTAGAGATGAGGTTTCACCATGTTGGCCACGCTGGTCTCAAACTCCTGGCCTCAGGTGATCTGCCCACCTCGGCCTCCCAATGTGCTGGGATTACAGGTGTGAGTTTTTTATTTTCTTTCTGTCTCTTGAGTATAGTGCCTGTCACCTAGTAACTGCTCAATTATCGAATTAGTTAATGCCTTCTCTGTGCCAAGTAACTGTTCTTTGTTCCCAATAAATGAAGTAACTGGGGCTCACAGAAGTTAATTTGCCCAAGTTAGTTCAACTAAAAACTTGTGCAGTCCGAGAGCGGTGGCTTATGCCTCTAATCCTGGCATTTTAAAAGGCTGAGGCAAGAGGATTGCTTGAGGCCAGGAATTCGAGACCAGCCTAGTCAATAGAGTGAGATCTCCTCTCTAGAAAAAGAAGAAGGAAAAAGAAGTTGTACAGTCAGTATTCAAACTCAAGTCTACCTGACTCCTAAACTCTTGCTCTTTCCATCTCACACGATTCTCACTACGGAAGAATGAAAAGAAACTGTAGAAGTCAAAGGATCTTGGTCTGAATTTAAGAACTTGGTTTAATCTTGGATCTTTTGTAGAAGTCAAAAGATTTGGGGCTGAATTAAATCTACATTACTTATTCTGTGACCTTGGTCCCGTCACTGGAATCTAAGCCTGCCTATATTTCTAAAAAATATGATTAGGCTGGGTGCGGTGGCTCACACCTGTAATCCCAGCACTTTGGGAGGCCAGGGCAGGCGGATCACCTGAGGTCAGGAGTTCAAGACTAGCCTGGCCAACATGATGAAACCATGTGTCTACTAAAAATACCAAAAAAAAAAAAAAAAAAAAAAAAAAAAAACTAGCCTGACGTGGTGGCAGATGCCTGTAATCCCAGCTACTCAGGAGGCTGAGGCAGGCTTTAACTCAGGGACTCGGGGTGGTGGTGGAGGTGGCAGTGAGCTGAGATAAAGCCATTACACTCCACCCTGGGTGACAGAGAGACTCTCTCTCTCTCTCTCTCTCTCTGTGTATATGTATATATATATATATGATGACTACCACCCCTGCCTAACCTGGGGTTGTTTCATTCAGTGGGATTTAACCTCAGAAGTTTTGAAAGTATGCTAAAACATCAAATAAGGGGCCAGGCATGGTAGCTTATCCCTGTAATCCCAACACTTTAGGAGGCCAAGGTGGGTAGATCACCTAAGGTCAGGAGTTTGAGACCAGCCTGACCAACATGGCGAAACCCCGTCTCTAAAAATATAAAAATGAAACAAACAAACAAACAAAAATCAAATACGGGTTTTTTTGAAAGGATTATCTGATTATTTTTGAAGAATTATTTGCAAACATCACATAAGGTGATGCTCTAGGTATCAAGACCCCTCCCTCATCACTGTTTCCCCAGAAGCCCTCGCACTTTTCCTTACACCTTTCCTACTTTCCTCATCACCCTTCTCTTCTCTCCCATGGTCCAGTTTTCTGCTGCAGTTCTTCACAGGCAGGTGAAAGTGCGCAGGAACCCCCTGCCTCCTGGAGCCTCTAGGACTTTAGCCAAGCCCAAGAAAGTCTCAGGAATTCCTATTTCCCCCCGTCCTTCATTGTGCAGATTGGCTGAGGGGCCCCAGATCAGGGACCGGCAGAGAGAGGTGTTCTGCTACTCTCAACAGCTTTGTCATGATCTCTTGCCTGGCACAGTGATACTGTCGGCAGAAGCTCTGGCATTGCGGCGAGCAAAGCAGGCCCAGCGGCGCGCACAGCAAACACCTATGCAACTGAGTAAGGAGCAAGAAGAGCTGATCCGGACACTCCTGGGGGCTCACACACGCCACATGGGCACCATGTTTGAACAGTTTGTGCAGTTTAGGGTGAGCACTGACAGGTTTGGGGTTGGAATACAACCAAAAGGGCACCCAATAAGGCTGGTCTGAGGGAGAGGGGTGTGTGCCACGCACCAACACAGAGGACAGATCTCCAGAACCCCAGCCTGAGCAGGCTTCTCAGCAAGGAACTCTTCCAACATAAGGCTGGCGAGGCCTAAAGGAGGGCCCTAGGGCCAGGGCCTCTAGCTAATGTTCTGATGATTGCAGCCTCCAGCTCACCTGTTCATCCATCATCAGCCCTTGCCCACCCTGGCCCCTGTGCTGCCTCTGCTCGCACACTTCGCAGACATCAACACTTTCATGGTACAGCAAGTCATCAAGTTTACCAAGGACCTGCCCCTCTTCCGGTGAGTAACCTCCCCTCATCTTTCAGGAAGCAAGCATTTTAGTAAGCTGTATGCCCACCCCAAACAGTCACTGACAACAAATTAACACATGCCTCAGCCTTTCCAAGCATTAGGTCTTCAATTCCCAGCTTTGCTTTTAAGTGTGCCAATCAGAACTGGGAGTTCTCCCTCTCTGAAGTACAGGTTCGCATCTAAAGTGCCCTTGAGGTGATCTGCAGTGGCTCACGCTAGTAATCCCAGCACTTTGGGAGGCGGAGGCCAGCAGATCACTTGAGTCCAGGAGTTTGAGACCACCCTCGGCAACATGGCAAAACCCCATCTCTACAAAAAAATACAAAAATTAGCTGGGCACGATGGTGTGCACCTGTGTCCTAGCTACGCAGGAGGCTGAAGTAGGAAGATCATTTAAGCCCAGGAGTTTGAGGCTGCAGTGAGCCAAGATGGTACCGTTGCATTCCAGCCTAGGTGACAGAGTGAGCCCCTGTCTCAAAAAAATGAAAACTAAAAATAATAGGCTAGGCCCAGTGGCTCATGCCTGTAATCCCAGCACTTTGAGAGGCCAAGGCAGGTGGATCACTTGAACTCAGGAATTTGAGGCCAGCCTGGCCAACATGGTGAAACCCGTCTCTACCAAAAATACAACACTTAGTCGGGTGTAGTGGTGGGTACTTATAATCCCAGCTTCTCAGGAGGCTGAGGCAGAAGAATCACTTGAACCCAAGAGGCGGAGGTTTGCTGTAGCCGAGATCAGGCTATTATACTCCAGCCTGGGTGACAGAGCAAGGCTCACACCTATAATCCCAGCACTTTGGGAAGCCAAGGCAGGAGGATTGCTTGAGCCCACAAATTCAAGACCACCCTGGGCAACATAGCAAGAACCCATCTTTACAAAAAATAAAAATAAACAAACAAAACATTAAAAAGTGGGCCAGGCACAGTGGCTCACGCCTGTAATCCCAGCACTTTGGGAGGCCACAGCAGGTGGATCACTTGAGGTCAGGAGTTTGAGACCAGCCTGGCCAACATGGTGAAATCCCATGTCTAGTAGAAATACAAAAAATTAGCCAGGCATGGTGGCACACACCTGTAGTCCCAGCTGAGATTACAGATTGGGAGGCTGAGGCAGAATTGCTTGAACCTGGGAGGCGGAGGTTGCAGGGAGCGAAGATCACGCCACTGTACTCCAGCCTGGGCAACAAAGTGAGACTCTGTCTCAAAAAAAAAAAAAAAAGTTAAAAAGTGCCCTTGTTTCCTGCTTTCCACAGGTCCCTGCCCATTGAAGACCAGATCTCCCTTCTCAAGGGAGCAGCTGTGGAAATATGTCACATCGTACTCAATACCACTTTCTGTCTCCAAACACAAAACTTCCTCTGCGGGCCTCTTCGCTACACAATTGAAGACGCAGCCCATGGTGAGATGGTGCTAGAGCAGTAGGGGACATGTGTCCTCGCAGTACAGTATGCGGTCGGGTGACCTAGAGGCTCCTAATCCTAGTATCTCCCGCAGCTGGGTTCCAGGTAGAGTTTTTGGAGTTGCTGTTTCACTTCCATGGGACACTACGAAAACTGCAGCTCCAGGAGCCCGAGTATGTGCTCTTGGCCGCCATGGCCCTCTTCTCTCCTGGTGAGCGTCTCCCAAAGCCCAGAACCTTTTGCCGCTCCACCTCTGCCCAAACACTCAGCTCCTTCAGTCCATCCACCCCAGGCCTTCTAGCCATCGAAACTGCAGACTAGGTCTATTCCAGCCTCGGTCCCCGGGGCACTATGCAGGCCCACGCCTGCCGCCCACTTTGTCCTTCCCAGTTCCCTATCTTACAGACCGACCTGGAGTTACCCAGAGAGACGAGATTGATCAGCTGCAAGAGGAGATGGCACTGACTCTGCAAAGCTACATCAAAGGCCAGCAGCGAAGGCCCCGGGATCGGTACGATGGGACACTGAGGGCTTGGAGGCCACACCAGGGCAGGAAGGGGTTGGCGAAACATTGAATTGGGGAGGAATGTCTTTTACTGTCCTTTCCTTAGGGAATTCAGGTCTCTTGGGGTCTAGTCTTTCCCCCGGCCATCCCTGTCTCACATCGTTTCAACATCCAAATTGCTGAATTTGGATACTGCTGTTTCATCTCACTTTTTCCAGATTTTATTATTATTATTATTCAGTACAGATGCAAAGTAGTAGCTCAGAGGCTCTGGGCAATAGCATTCCTGAGATTGATGACATCCATCACCTCACCAGTCCAATTTCTCCAGACTAACGCAGACTTTTAAGTCTTGTTCACTCCCTTCCCTTGGCCTTTCCTCTCCTCGCCATTGGGCTGATTCCTTCGATTTTTCATTTCCCTTGAAGTTATGGTCATTCACAGTTTCATGGCCAAAGCCAGGTCCAGGTTCATAGTCTGTGATTTATCCAGGCTCTGAGGTATAAACTGCTTCTGTTTTGCTCATTCCTCCAAGAGCCAGTTTGGCCAGAAAGGGGACGCTTTATACCACAGAACATATCCACCTTCTAGAACCTGCTCTAGAGGGCCAGGCCCTCAGATTCCACACAGTGGGAAGTTCTGGCCAAGTCTGGAGCTTTCTTCACACTCGGCCCTCAGAGCTCTGGGTTCAGAAAAACTGAGCTTGCTGAGAGAAGACAGTGTCAGACTGAGGCCCCTGGAGGACCTTTGGAACTTCTGCTAATCTGTCATACCAGAGCATGATTTTCCCTAATGTCAGACCTGGCTTCACTGAGGAACAGTTCAGGGGATCAGGGCCTCAAGACAAGACTCCCAGGTGCCTTATTTCTCTCCTGTTTTCCTGGCAACCCCACTACTTCCTCCACAGGTTTCTGTATGCAAAGTTGCTGGGCCTGTTGGCTGAGCTCCGGAGCATTAATGAGGCCTATGGGTACCAAATCCAGCACATCCAGGGACTGTCTGCCATGATGCCGCTGCTTCAGGAGATCTGCAGCTGAGCCCGGCTCACTGCCTTCCCCAGCTCCTGGGACACCCTGGACACTCTGGAGAGGGGCTATGCTGGGACCAAAGATTGGGCCATGTTCAAAGACAGCCCAGTGGTTGCAATGAAAGACTAAAGCAATAACTGCCTCTTCATGCGGTCATGGGGATACTGGGGGTGACCATGGGAACAAAGTTGTTCTCTGGAAGCACAGAAGATGGGAAGGAGGAAGCCTCGGGGCTAAGAGGTAAAGAAGCTCCTTCTGGGAATGGATGGGCCCCACTTTCTGAGACCAGAGATCTAGCCCTTCAGCCCTACTTTCCCAGCCTTGGGAGGCTCTGGGATGGAAAACAGGATGGTCAGCTAATCCCATGCAGGATTAACCACAGGGAAAGGAAGAAGGAAGTCTGGGGGCAGGAGGCACCAGGGGGAATTCAGCCAGACATACCCCTTAATCCTTCCCCCTTAGTCCAGAGCCACAAGAGCCTGGGGAAGGTGATACTGGGGCTGGTAGCAGAGGGGGGATCCCCAAACTTCCACCTCATCAGCTACCCCTGTGGCAGCTCCA
Organism: Alouatta palliata; assembly: GCA_004027835.1. Taxonomy (NCBI): domain Eukaryota; kingdom Metazoa; phylum Chordata; class Mammalia; order Primates; family Atelidae; genus Alouatta; species Alouatta palliata. Next base: position 23,230 of record PVKV010010749.1, read on the forward strand.
GTTCTGAGGAGGGCATGGTCCTGTTCCCCCACTCTGCTCCTGGGTCCCAGAGGTCACCCAGCAAGGCGGGCTCTGGAGAGGGGCCTAGTCTCTGGCCCTAGGGCACCTGACTCAGAGGTTCCAGCTGCTGTGGGGGCTGACTCCGGGACAACCTCAGCCCACAGTGATGCTGAAGCCACAATGGAATCTGTTGCGCCAGTGATTGAGGAAGGCTCCAAGGGCTAGGGTGACAGGCAGAGGGGGCATCTTCTTCTCCAGCACAGCACCTACACACCAGTTACTATCCACCAAGCCTATTGGGGGAGAGAATACCAACTAGATTATTTAACAGGGATTGGAGGAAATAGTCACCAGAAGTAAGGTCAAGCTTCCCTCCCTCTGCATCCTCCATCCCTCAGCATAGCCAAATGTCTCCCAATAACCCTCACCTCTAAACACCATGTTGGCCTGGGGTAGAGTCAGGTGGTAACCAAAGGAGAAGGTTGTGTCTTGTAGCCTTGTGTTTGCCTCAAACTCCACTCCAACCTGAACCTGAGAACCATGGGCAAGGATGAGAGATCAGTATCAGTGAAGAGCAGAAGGGTCCTGACGGGGCACCAGCAGAATGAAGGCATGCATGGAAATATATACACAGCATGGTAGGAAGAAGACTAGGTCAGCAGGGCGGTAGAGGTCCAGATGGACAGAAGTTCACGACTGACTTGCTGAGGAGGAGGGGAATGAGGTCAGAGGTCTTACCTGTTCATTTGCCTTGTGGTAGTAACTTGCATGGGCCCCACCTGATCCCACATTCAATGTAGCTACCCAGTGTACAGCTGTGAAATCCAAAGTGCAGAGGGGAAGGTGTGTTACTGTAGTATGACACGGGCCAGGAACCCCAGAAAAGTCCAGAATTGCCTCTCCTGGCCACTACTGTACTTAACCCCATACCCGAGTACTTCCCAGCCAGTGTCAGGATGGCCCCCTCTTCGCCTGGCCGCCGGTGATAAACGAGCTCTCCGCCCAGCACCAGCCGATGAGTGAGGCTCTGCAGGAAGTGAGCGACCATGATCACTGTGGGGGAATGGGGAGACATGGAGTCAGCCGTAGAGACAACATCCAGGTCTGCTCCCTCACCCCCAGGCTGCCCCACCCCAGCCTGCCCAAGAAGTTCCTTTTCTAAACTCCGAACTGTACAGAAGACGAAGAGACATAGTCAACATTAGCAAAATGGGCAGCCAAGATAAAAAGAACCCTGTGCCATTCCTCACCTGACTCTCCAATCAGGTCAGGATTTCCCAGGGTCAGAGTGGCTGTGTAGTCATCTCCCCGAAACTCGCCATCAAACTGCCATGTCAAGAACTTGGCCTGCTGCGTCTGGGTGGCAAGAGTGAGAAGTAAAATCTCCCTTCCTCTTTTTGTTCTCTTCCTGAGATGGAGATGGAGTTTCACTCTTGTTCCCCAGCCTGGAGTGCAGTGGTGTGATCTCGGCTTACTGCAACCTCTGCCTCCCGGGTTCAGGAGATTCTCCTGCCTCAGCCTCCCGAGTAGCTAAGATTACAGGCGTGCACCACCACACCCGGCTAATTTTTGCATTTTTAGTAGAGACAGGGTTTCACCATGTTGGTCAGGCTGGTCTTGAACTCCTGACCTCAGGTGATCCACCCACGTCGGACTCCAAAAGTCGGACTCCAAAAGTGCGGGGATTACAGGCGTGAGCCACGGCGCCGGCCTCTCTCCCTCTTTATGATCATTATTGACCCTGCTCCTCCTTCCAAGCCCTCAGAGCAGGAAACCCGTGGAGGAGAAAGAGGAAGTGCCTCAGGGGATGGAGGCAGGAACTGGTCACCTGGAAGACAGCCTTAGCTCGGAGCCGCTCTGCCAAGAGGAGCAAGACCTGGGCGTTCAGGCTGCCACTGCTGTCCATATCCCCTACCACAGTGGGGAACACCTGTGGAAGTGGGTACACAGTAGTAAGGCTGAGCCGGGGGGCACCACTCAGCCTCAACCCAAATATAGGACTTCATTAACAGTACACAGCGCCCCCTGGTGGAGTCACAGAGACACACTCTGGGCTCTTCACAGAAAATGTTTCTCTACCCTCTCCCATTCAGAAGAGACATCCCATTCCTCCCCATAACACCCACTATTCCTCCTCCTCCACAACCGGGTCCCAGATTGGCTTTTAGGGAGATGACCCAGGTGTGTGGAGCCCTCACCTCCGTGGGACTGAGCTGCCAATCCCCTGCATAGGCCGCATGGAGGTGATATCCCGGCAAGCCCAGGGCACTCATGTGTATAGTGTGAGCCACCTGAGGAAAGAGGAGTCAGTGGAGAAGAGCACATTCCTGCCCCACTTCAATCCCTCATCCCACCCTTCATCTCTTCTCCCCATCCAGAGGGCCTCTCAAGAATCCCCAATATTCCAACATTCACAGAGAGGATCATTGGATTAAAAGCAACAAGTCCCACAGGCAAGGGAGGTAGAGAGAACGCCACATCCTCCCTCATTTGTCCCACATAGCCTGGCTAGGGCTGGAGTACAAAGGAAAGGAGAAGAGGATCCAGGGACAGGAAAGGAGGAATAGTAAGGAGGGGCCAGAGAAGTGGGAGCACCTGGAAATGGCTGCTCAGAACCTTGTTGACAACGAGCTTCACGCCCTCCATCTGTGCTGGGAATACATCTGAAGGGGGTAGGGGAAGGGAATGAATGAGCACAGACAAGGAACCCCTACCCCAAAAGGTAGTCTCCCCTTTCAATCCCATAGGGAGCACTTGGGAGGAATTAACCTCCTTTCAAGTCCTGCAATGACATGCTCCACTTCATCTGGGCACCTGATCCTCCCTGACTCTGCATGCTCCAGCTGTGATTTCCCCTTTCCTGCTCCCATCGCCAGACATCCAGCATTCAAGACCCTCCACTTCTCTGCCCCTTCATCTTGAGACACCCAAATGCCAGGTTCTCACCTTTGCATAGCCGGTGCAGCTCATCGAAGCTCCCAGGGTTGGGCAGAGGTTCCTCTCGACGGGGGCTCCGGCGGGGCAAAGTCCCCATTGGTGCCAGGCCCAATGTGTTCCCCATTTTAGTCCAGAGGGTGGGGAAGGGCCGGGGTTAGCCTGTGAAAGGACGCTATTGCCCCTTTACCCCCCAACAGGCCCCACCCCCATTATCCGGCTCCCCAGTCCCAGAAACTTCCTCATGGTCCGACGCTAGACCTGGAACAGGAAGAGTAGGGGAAGAGAGTACTCATGGGGAGACAACCCCAGGCAAACTCCCGCCCCATCTTTTCTCTCTCACCCCCACCTGTCACCCCTGTCCTCTCTCCCTTTCTTTAATCCTAGCCCCCACCACAGACCTCACCTTGCTTCCTAGTCTCTCTACTCTTCATTCCCAGGCCCCAAGACCAGGCCCGCAATGGTGCAGTATCCCTTACCATCTCAGACCATCATGCTGCCCCTTTCCCCCGGCACACCCCGGTCATCTTGATGGGGGCAGCCATCTTGAGTGATGGCAGAACTGCAGCTTCACGCTGCATTCTTAGCGTGGCCATAAGCGCCATCTTTGAATCTGGCAAAGAAAGCTGTCAAAGACCCAACCCACCCGGATTGGGTCCCACCCAATCAGTGGGGAAAAAAAAGAAGCCTCTCTATCTACCCGGGGCCAACGCGAAGGGTGGAAGCAAATGAGTGGCAGGTCTGCCGGCCCAAGAGCTTTAACTCTGGCGCTGCAGAGGCGGGCGGGACTTGACTGGCGGCCCCTTAGACTTAAGTGGAAGGCTTTAGATCAGTAGGCCTCTCCAAGGTCGGGAAAAAACTTATGAGCATGCAAGACACTAGAGGGAGCATCTTGTAGCTTGGGCCATTGAAGCTCCTTTCACCCATGTAGTTTCTACTCATGAGAAAAGTGAAACTGCAGCTTGTAGACTGGCATTGTGTGAAGGGTGACAGAACGATTATGAAGACTTTCTTTAGAACCCTGGTTTGTTTCTATCTCTCCCCTCTCCCCAAAGAGCCCTTGGGGAATCCTCACAGCCCTCCACAGCACACCTCCAAATGACTACTACTCATTAAGCGCAGCACCCCCCAGGACAGGGACCCACCCTTCTGGAGGTCTACATCTCTCGAAGTCCCCACTCTTGCCCCTTGGTAGAATGGAAACTGGTGTGAGAGTTTGGCTCAGAGGAGTAAGTTCTAGCGGAAGTACTCCCTGAAACAGCTGTTCTCTGTATTTAACCCTTCCTTCCCTGAGTCCCCAGGCACAGTTGGCTAATAAAATCTAGGAATATGGGGCTTGGCCCCCAAATGCACCCCATCCCAGGACAAGGGGGAAGGCAATGACCTCAAGCACTATGTGCTCCACAGGGGAATAATTGAAGATGGTGTAAGATTTTTTGGTCTTGGAGGGTGAAGGATAGGAGGAGGGAGAGGATCAGGAAAAATAACTAATTAGTATTAGGCTTAATACCTGGGTGATGAAATAGTCTGCACAACAGACTCCCATGACACAAGTTTATTTATGTAACAAACCTGCACATATACTTCTAAACCTAAAGCAAAAGTTAAAAAACAAAGATTTCTTGGTCTCTGGTCACTACCTCCCTCATTAGCTCCGCACCTCCACCCTTACCTCTCAGGAATGTTCCACATACTCAGGGAGTAAGCTTGGGGGACAAAAGTGTGAAAGATACAAATAAAAATACAATAGAGTTACAAATAACAACCTGGATTAATTTGTAGCTAGGATACAAAATGTAAATTAGAATTTGCTAATTAGATGCACTTGTGTGAAAATTAGATACGAGAATGGCTGATAGAATCTTTCAGATGCTGCAGGAAGACAGATAATCTCTGGGAGAAGTGAGCCTTGCCCAGTCACCAGGGTCATGACTGTGGCATATGCAAGCTGGACATTTTTTATTTTATCAGAAGTGATTTTACCCAAATGCTTTAAAGCTGGGAATGTACCTCTCTCCCTCCTCCACCTCAAACAGGAATGAGACGAGGGCCAGGGCTGTTGCCCTGCTGACTCAGTATTGGCTGATTATTGCCTAGAACTGATAAGGTAATCAAATGACCTGGCACCTTCAACCTTTATCCTGGCAGCAGCCTCTTATTCACCTGTTTTCCTGCCAGAGCCCTCCACTGGGAGGGGATGGGCAGAAGCTGTTTTCTGAATTTGTTTTACTGGGGGTAGGGTATGCTCACTGATCAGCATCCAAGTCATGCTGGGCTCTCTTGTTTGCTCCCCCTGTCTCATTACACATTAACTCAAAAAGGAACAAAATCATTTACACTTGCCCTCTAACCCTGACCTTCATTCCCCTAACCCCCATAGCCCTCAGCACTGTCTCTGATTTCAATTCCTCTCTCCTTTCTTCTGCTCCCCAGTATCGCTCTGCCAAGTCGCAGTAAAGCGGGATAAAGTTGGGAGATGAAATCTACCCGTAATGAAATAAAAATACCACGAGCCGGGGGGTTGATAAGTCAGAGCTTTCCAGAGAAATAGCTTCAAACCCTGCTTCCTGCTGCATTCAAATCCAAGTACCTCAGATCTCAAAAGAATGAACCTCAAATATACTGAAGTGTACCCCCTTAGCCTCCACTAAGGGCTGTACCCCCTGCCTGTCACCCCATTGCCATGAGTCAGTCTCCCATGTGCTTGTCTTCTCCTCCCCCATTTCTCCAACTTGTTTATCCCAAAATGGTCCCTGCCCCGCTGGGCCCATCAATAGTTCCTGTCACCTGACAGGGGGTGGGTAAACAGACAGGTAGTATATAGCCCCTACCTCTCCAGGCAGGGCTGGCACAGGCGCCAAAGACAGAGACGCTGACTGGGAAGACGGGGAGGTAAGAGGTGTGGGCAGCATCCAAAGAGGCCTGGGTTTCAGTTGTGGAGAGGGAGTGAGCCAGGTTGGAATGGGCAGCAGGTAGGGAGATCCCTGGGGAGGAGCTAAAGCCCATTTGGCTTCAATGTCCCCCCAACCCCCACCACCCTGTTCCTAGGCCGCCTTCGCCACTGTTACCAGCATGAAGCTGCTCACAGCAACTGTGCTGCTCCTCACCGTCTGCAGCCTTGAAGGTAGGTATGATATGGAGAGGGGGTCAGAAGGGAGAAGCTGCTGGCAGTTATAGCTACCTATTTGCCTGTGCTCTTATGTCTGCATCTGGCAACCAGAGGGCTCAAAAGAAAGATCATTCCCTCTCTAAAGCCCAGAAAGCCATCCAAAGATCTGGCTGGATACCAATTTGGGGAGGGGGCGGAGAGCTGGGGTGGGTACCGGCAGAGGTATGGCAATGGCAGAAGGCCAGGACTCATTGCTGTGGACCCAGCTGAAAAGAATGTGTGTGTGTGTGTGTGTGTGTGTGTGTATGTGTGTGCAGGAGCTTTGGTTCGAAGACAGGCAGAGGAGTCGAGTGTGGAAAGCCTGGTGTCTCAGTACTTCCAGACCATGTCTGAATATGGCAAGGACCTGATGGAGAAGGTCAAGAGCTCAGAGCTTCAGGCCCAGGCCAAGTAAGTCTCAGGGAAATGAGTTCAAGGGCTGTGGAACTACGGAGAGAAAGAAGGGAAGATGAGAGGTCCCTCAGACGACTGAACTAAGGGGTGGGGATTAGGGCACATTAGGCTTAAATTGGAGAGAAAAATTCCTTCATCACCCACAGATCCCCATGTCTCTTAGATAGAGAGAAACAGCAAGAACTGGGCCTTGAATTTCAGTCTCTAAAGTCTGTTCCTCTACCCAGCAAAGTTCTTGCCTCTACTCCTGCCTAGGGGCTTTGCCATGTGATGGACCAGGCACTAGAGTTTGGGGACCTGAGTCAGCCTGCTCTAACCTCCCACCACAACCAAGGTCCCTGCTAGTACTTAGCATCCCTCAAATTAAACTCTAATCTCCCCACCTATCCAGGGCTTATTTTGAAAAATCAAAGGAGCAGCTGACACCCCTGGTCAAGAAAGCTGGAACGGATCTGGTTAACTTCTTGAACTATTTCGTGGAACTCAGAACACCACCTGCCACCAAGTGAAGTATCCAGACCATTGTCTTCTAACCCCACCTGGCCTCTAGAACACTCGCTGGCCAGGCCTAGAGCTTGTCTCCCTATCCACTCTTTGCTACAATAAATGCTGAAGGAATCTAGCTGTGAGTCTGCTATGTTTGGGGGACTGGGAAAAGTAGGGGAGTAGGGGAGTAGAGGAAGGAAAAGAAAAAATCTGCTTCCAAAAGGAGAGAAGTTTGGGTGTGGAGGGGTGAAGAAAGTATTGAAGACACAACTGATGGAAATGACAGAGTGAGGGTGCCATGATTATTCTCCAAACCCAAAGAGTCTCCTACAGGCTGGGCACAACTCTGAAGGAGAACACTAAAGAGCCTTTGCAATGCACACAGAACTAGGAGAGGAAGGAAGATTCATAAACTGAATGTCTTGATTTCTGGGTCATAGAAAATGAGGGTACCCTGGCCAGGTGCAGTGGCTCACACCTGTAATCCCAACATTTTGGGAGGCTGAGGCAGATGGATCACTTGAGGTCAGGAGTTCCAGACCAGCCTGGCCAACACGGTAAAACCCACTCTCTACTAAAAATACAAAAATTAGCTAGATATGGTAGTGGGCGCCTGTAATCCCAACTACTTGGGAGGCTAAAGCAGGAGAATTGCTTGAACCTGGGAGGCGAAGGTTGTGGTGAGCTGAGATCACATCACTGAACTCCGGCCTGGGTGACACAGTGAGACTCCGTCTGAAAGAAAGAAAGAGAGAGAGAAAGAGAGAAAGGAGAGAGAGAGAAAGAGAGAAAGAGAAAAAGAAAGAGAAAGAAAGAAAAGAAAAGAAAGAAAGAAAGAAAGAAGAAAGAAAGATAAAGAAAAGAAAAGAAAAGGAAGATGCCTCTCATAATTTCCTTGAAGAAAAGAAATCTTCCCAAAAATTACTCCAGAGGGGTCACCCAGACCCTCCTTTCCCTTCTGAGCCAAGAGAACACTGTGTTTCCCCCTTTCCCACAGTAAAAGACTTGGGTTTGTTCCTTTCCCTAGAAGTGCTCTAATTTCTCCATTTAAATCCTCTTATCGCTGGACATGGTGGCTCACGCCTGTAATCCCAACACTTTGGGAGGTTGACGCAAGTGGATCACCTGAGGTCAGGAGTTCGAAACCAGCCTGGCCAACATAGTGAAACCCCATCTCTACTAAAAATACAAAAAATTAGCTGAGTGTGGTGGTGGGCACCTGTAATGCCAGCTACTAACTAGGGAGGCTGAGGCAGGAGAATCGCTTGAACCTGGGAAGCAAAGGATGCAGTGAGCAGAGATGGCGCCATTGCACTCCAGCCTGGGCAACAATAGTGAAACTCCATCCCAAAAAACAAACGAACAAAAAACCTCTTATCTAGGCCAGGTACCAAGCTAGGCCAAGTACCAAGGCTCACACCTGTAATCTCAGCACTTTGGGAGGCCGAGGTGGGCGGATCATGCGGTCAGGAGTTTGAGACCAGCCTGGCCAACACAGTGAAACCCCATCTCTACTAAAAATAACTAAAAAATTAGCTGAACATGATGGCATACACCTGTAGTCCCAAGTGCTAGGGAGGCTAAGTTAGGAGAATCACCTAATCTGGGAGGCAGAGGTTTCGGTGAGCCAAGATCACACCACTGTACTCTGTACTCCAGCCTGGTGACAGAGTGAGACTCCATCTCAGAAAAAAAACAAAAGAGTTACTTTCCGGCCGGGCGCGGTGGCTCACGCCTGTAATCCCAGCACTTTGGGAGGCCGAGGCGGGTGGATCATGAGGTCAAGAGATCGAGACCATCCTGGTCAACATGGTGAAACCCCGTCTCTACTAAAAATACAAAAATTAGCTGGGCGTGGTGGCGCGCGCCTGTAGTCCCAGCTACTTGGGGGGCTGAGGCAGGAGAATTGCTTGAACCCGGGTGGCGGAGGTTGCGGTGAGCCGAAGTCGCGCCACTGCACTCCAGCCTGGTGCCTGGTGACGGAGTGAGACTCTGTCTCAAAAAAAAAAAAAAAAAAAAAAGAGTTACTTTCCTACCCTGGCTCATTTCTCATATCTCATCTGAAATCACCTTTCCCCCCAGACACTGGAGATGGCTCCAGTTCCTTCCAGATGCTGATCAACCTCCTTCATCTGGCCTTTAAGACCCTCACCATTCATGATTACTCACTACCCCTTCTCTTTCCCAATATCCACTTTTCTCATGTGGCAAAACGTGCAGGGACAAAGGAGGTCTCAGCTGGTTCCTTGCAAGGTGACTTTGGACAGGTTAATTCACTTCAAAGAGCCTGAATTTGCTCACAGGGTTTATTAGCAGATCAAATGGTACAATGAGCTGGAAAATACTTTGAAAAGTGTAAGTCACTATGCAGTGTGAAGTGGTGCGCAGCACGGTGGGGGTTGGGGGTGTGGTAGGGATAAGCTTGGAGTCTCTAGACCCATTCTGAAAAGACTGCAGGACTGGCAGCATCTTCTGAGGTTTAAATTCTTCCAGGCAACTATTCCTGGTAGCTCTAGAAACAGGACAGGAAGTGAGAGGGCCTTGACCACCACCTGCGCACTTGAGGAAGACCACCCCCCATCTGGACCCAACTCATTTTTCTTTGCCTTACCTACCACTAACCCATCCGGCTCCCTAAGGTCCCTCTTGCCCCAGATGCCCTGAAAATTCACTATTCCTATAAACCCTTCTATTAGGAGCTTCACACGGCCCTAGTCACACCATCCGTTCTACATATTTGGCTTTTCAACTATGCTAATTCCCATATGCACGTACTGGATTGGTACTGCCTGGATTGGTGACTATCTTGGGAAAGCCAGGCTCCCCTACAACCCAACCTTGGTTCAGTTGTCAAACACAGAAGGCTATGCTGCTACAGGAGTCATTTCTTATGTTTCCAAATATGCCTAGACTCCCAACACACTACGCCATGCTCCAGCTCCGTCCTCAGAGCACGTAGAGGTCAAAGGTTTTATACTTCCCCCAGCCCAGTCAGCGTTCATCCCTCAATTGAGTAAAACAGCCCTGAAGTCCGTTCGACTGTGAGTTCTGGAACTGAAAACTGTATCTAGTGCTTAGTAGAGACTGAATAAATATATGATAAATGAATGAATGGAGTCCAGTCTGTGGCAGCTTTATTGGTGATTCTCCCTCCCTATATTTTAGCTGGAGTTGGGGATGGGGAATAGAAGAAGGGTGGGACAAGAGAGTGAGACTAGAATATAAACATCTGTGAATAGCAACTGAGCATGTCTTTAACAGGGAGAAAGATTGCCGAGTGTGGTGGCTAATGCCTGTAATCCCAGCACTTCGGGAGGCGGAGGCGGGCAGATCATTTGAGGTCAGGAGTTCAAGACCAGCCTGATCAACATGGAGAAACCCTGTCTCTACTAAATATACAAAAAAAAAAAAAAATTAACCGGGCATGGTGGCGCATGCCTGTAATCCCAGCTACTCGGGAGGTGAGGCAGGAGAATCGCTCGAACCCAGGAGGCAGAGGTTGCGGTGAGCTGAGATGGAGCCATTGCACTCCAGCCCCGGCAACAAGAGCGAAACTCCATCTCAAAAACAAACAAACAAACAAAACAGGGAGGAGGAACCACCGGTGTATATTAATTTGGGGGCACAGGATTATTATAGGGGTAGGGGTAGGGCCAGCTGGCGTTAATGGCATGCAGGCATATGTGATGCCAACCATGAGGGCTGGAAGAACCAGAAGCCGAAGAAGAACAGGACCGCATGTGTTCTAAAGCTACTGTGGTGGTTTCTCATGCTTCAGAGTCTCATAAGTCTCCTGGTTTCTGGTGCTCAGGCCCTGGAGGTGGGAGTCAAAAGATGATCAGGGGCTGGAGCCCACCAGAGGCCCCGCCCACCTCCACAGGCCCCGCCCCTTCCAAAGGTTGCTCAAAATCCCACCCTCTTATGCTGACTTCTCGGGATGGGGAGGCAGGGACACTTACCGTGTAAACACCCTCTGATTTCTGCAGAGACAAAAGAAGCAAAGCATTAGAGACCCACACATCCAGGGCCCCTCAGAATCTTCCCCACCCAGGGAAGAATGGTGGAGGGGTGGGCAGACAGCCGACTTGGGCTAGAGGGCACTCACATGGATGCTCTGGGCCACGGATACACATTTGCCCACATGGCTATAAGCACACACACCCAATGTACCACACCCAAGTCTCTCACATATTCCTCGTCACTCTATGCTTGATTCTTCCCTGTCACCCGCCAAACATTTCACTCATGGCTTGGCTAGGTAAGGTGGGAGGGAGACCTCTGAGGTTTATGCAGATCAGCACCTGAGAGGCATGCTCCCCCAGAGGCCGGAACCCCAGGCTAGAGCCCCAGAAGGGCTGAGGGTCTGAAAAGTTGTTGACACCAGGTGTGGGAGGGTCCATACCTCATAGCTGGCTATAGCTGCCTTTCGCACTTGAATCTGGAATGGGGGAAAGGTTATCAGTAAAGGGGAAGTTAGTGGCCCATCTCCTTCCCTCCAAACTTTGTGGGGGCTCCCCTTTTATTCCCTCTCTTTGAATCCTTGTTGCTGCCCCCTCCCACTTTCCCACTTCCTCTTCCAGTGCTTACCACACCGCCCCCCGACCCCACTACCTTCAGTCGACAGTAGAGGAGGGTGAGGACAATTCCATACAGAAACAGGATGGCATCCAGGATGTAGCAGAGCTGAGGTTCTCCCAGAGCCGCTGAGGGGAAAAAGGGTGCCCATGGGGTCAGGGGCATCAGGGAGGATCTGGTGCTCAGAGGGGAGAAGGGAAGGGGTTCTGGGGGGTAGGATAGGGCCTGGAGGGGTCCCTCTAAGGGAAGACATTTTGTTTCTCTCTGGACTCCCCCTGTTCTTACCTTTTCCTCTTCTCCCCTATCGTAGAGTAGGGCTAGGATAGGAAGCGTGAGGGTTCTATTGAGATGGGACTTACATCTACTAATAATTGAGGACTTCTCCCTCAGCCCCCAACCTTTCAACCTTTGCTTTTTAGCACTGTGGGTTCTTCAGGCACCATTGAGCACTTTATCCACCTCAAGGGACCCATCTGAGTCCACTGGACTGAAACCAAAACCTCATCTGAGAGGGGTAGTGGGAGAGAGAGGCAGTGGCAAATTTCAGTGAAGAAACCACAGAAGTGTCTCTGCTAAGTCCTGTGACCTGCGGCTGAGGGCTGGACAGGAAGGATGTGAGCTGGGGAAGGGAGAGAAGGCAATTACCCTATTACTAGTCATCTCCTAGCCTTAGCCTTAGTGTATTGTGTCCCACCACAAGACACTTACATGTGTTAAAAAAAAAAAAAAAAAAAAGTGTGTCTGTTTTTCCCAGGCCGTATAGATACCTTTGGCCCTGCACACAAGGCTCGGGGAATGATCACAAGCCATATGGACTCCAGCTCCTGCTACTCTGCCCTATTACTCACTCTCTGGGCCTCTGAGAGGGGAAGTTTTGTGCAATTTACAAAATCAAATCAAGTCTGGACTCCAGAAACTGCTCTCACCCGCTATCAGAGGACCAGTAGGGTACATGTGACCAATGTCGGTCAAATGCTGACATCGGCCAAGTACTCTTTCTTCTGCAACACTCTCACACACATGATATTGCACAAATCTTAAAACTACCCTGTGAGGGAAACATCATCGCCATTTACGGATGACGAAACCAAGGCTCGGAAAAGCTAAGTAGCTCACTCAAAGCCAGCGTTGAGTGACAGAGCTGGAACTCAAACATAGGTTTCTGCCTCCAAAGCCCATGCTTGCCTTTGTGCCCCAGCAGCCCTCCTCCTTCTTCATCCCAAGGCAGCAGACCAGTGGCTCATACTTGCTCCCACCTTCTCAGCTAGGCTGCTGGAATTCCTCCCCAGTCATTCTCTTTCAATTTCCCCAGTTTCCCTGAAGTTTACTGACCTCCTCCTCCCCAACACCCAGCTGCCACAACACACACACACACCAATCCAGCACGGACAACCCAGAGTGAACAAGAAGTGAGAATTCTTAAACAGAGTGACTGGAACCTTCGATCTGCAGAGACCTTCCTATTTCTGCCTCTGTTTCTCAGCTGACACTCAGATCTCTGGAACTGGGCATCTCATGCTGCCCACCCTCATATCAACTGCTGACAGAATGGTGCATTAGCAATGATCCACAGAAACAGCAATCACGTCTGTCTCAGCTATATCCTTGCCTCACTCCCAAGAACAAGGACAGATCCCTACCTTCCTAAAGGGTTCTCTGTGTGTATGTATATATATATATATATATATATATATATATATATATATATATATATATATATATACATACACATACATGTTTTGGTTTTTTTTTTGAGACTGGGTCTCGCTCCGTCACCTAGAGTGCAATGGCTCGATCTTGGCTCACTGCAACCTCCATTTCCTGGGTTCAAGCGATTCTTCTGCCTCAGCCTCCTGAATAGCTGGGATTACGGGGACCTAGGGTGCTTTGTATATTAAACCAGCGAGAGATCAGCTCCCAGCAGACAAGACCAAAGGCAGCCCATGGGGAATGCTGATCACGGGAAATGAAGATTTTCACCAGACCAGTTCTTCATGCCATACAACCAGACCCTTCCCCTGCCACTTTCTATCAACCACGAAAAGAGAAAAGTCAGCCAGGAACAGTAGCACTTTGGGAGGCCAAGGTGGGAGGATTGCTTGAGGCCAGGAGTTCAAGACCAATGTGGCCAACGTAGCAAGACCTGTCTTTTTTTTTGAGACGGAGTTTCGCTCTTGTTACCCAGGCTGGAGTGCAATGGCGCGATCTCGGCTCACCGCAACCTCCGCCTCCCGGGTTCAAGCAATTCTCCTGCCTTAGCCTCCCGAGTAGCTGGGACTACAGGCACGTGCCACCATGCCCAGCTAATTTTTGTATTTTTAGTAGAGACGGGGTTTCACCATGTTGACCAGGATGGTCTCGATCTCTTGACCTCGTGATCCACCCGCCTCGGCCTCCCAAAGTGCTGGGATTACAGGCGTGAGCCACCACGCCCGGCCCCAAGACCTGTCTTTTTTTAATAATAATAATAGCTGGGCAGAGTGGCTCACACCTGTAATCCCAGCACTTTGGGAGGTCGAGGTGGGTGGATCATTTGAATCAGGAGTTGGAGACCAGCCTGGTCAACATGGTGAAAAGCCATTTCTACTAAAAATACCAAACTTAGCTGGGCATGGTGGCTGGTGCCTGTAGTCCCAGCTACTCTGGAGGCTGAGGCAGGAGAATCGCTTGAACCCAGGAGGTGGAGGTTGCAGTGAGCTGAGATCGCACCACTGCACTCCAGCCTGGGCAACAGAACGAGATTCTGTTTCCAAAATAATAATATTAATATAAGAACAAAGAAGTCTGGGATGAGGTAAGACAGCAACAAGAAAGAAGGGAACTATGAGTCTGGTGCCGTGGGTCCGGGATGGAACCAGCCTCAGGGTCGCCCTATGCCCACCTGCCCACTGTCAGTCTTCCTTCATGCGTGTTTGACTCAGCCCTCAGACCCATGCTCTGGATTTCCACCCTGGAGCCAGCTTGTACTCCCCTGCACCAAACCTTCTTACCTGCTTGTTCAACCAAAAGGAGTAAGAGCAAGATCACTGCTGGAATCATCTTGGGCTGGGGATCGGCCGCTCTGACAGCACTGTGCAGCTGTGCTCTGTGAGCAGTTCCCTGACCACAGAGTCCCCTCCTTCCTGCCACGCCTTCCCCCACACTTCGGCCCCTTCCCCTTCCTGCACAAGAGACCGGGCGGCTCCCGGAAGGGCCAACTAAGGGAGCTGGGAGATCTGGGCTCTTAAGCCTCAGCCCTTTAATGACCAACTCCTAACCCATAGAATGAGGAGACTCTCACGCTCAGGAAAGGCTGTCTGTATCTGCCATTTTCCACTCTGCCTGGTTAAGAAATTTATCTGTGCTAAACTACCCGTCGACATTCCCTCAGACCCCATTATAGCCTTTTCCCTCCCTACAGGAACCTTACCCTAAGTCTTGATTTGAGTGGCTTACCAATTTATGTGGGCACTGAGAAGGTCTGAGTAGGGCGGAACTGAGGGGAAAGAGGAAATAGGGAATGGAGAAGTGGAAAGGACAAGAGTCAGAGAAGGGGGCGGAGACGAGCAGGAAAAATTGCAAAGACCGACTGAATCTAACAGGAATGCAGGGCTAATGAGCACTCTTAGGTTTATAGTTAAGGTGAAAGACACTAAGATCCTGAGAAATACATACCAGAAGTTTAGGCCTAGGGGCCGCAAGGCGGCTAATTTATTATAATTTCTCTTTTTTTAGTACATGCACAGAAAGCCTGACAGCCAAGTGTACATGAACGTGTACACACACACACACACACACACACACACACACACACACAGACGCCCATTTCCACTGAGGCACAGGCTCCACAGAAGAAGCTAACAGGCAGGGAGGATCAAACACAGCTCCCCCGCTCACCGGTCTACTTCTCCAAACACAATATCTTGGGTACCTAGGAGGTGAGAGGATGGAGGAAAAAAGTGATGTTACTTCTCTTTCTGTTGTGAGGCAAAACAAACAAATAGTGGTTTTACCGAAGATCCAGAACCCATTACTGTGCTCAAGAGACTGTGGACTTGAGTCTATGCCCATGCCCCACGGTGAGCATGAAGTGTTCTGCTTCCGTCCCCAGTGGGCGTCCCCAACTCCTTTGTCTAGGATACCTCTACTACACAATAGGCTTCATACCTATGATGGCAACGACATCTGCCAACATGTGTCCCTTAGACATCCTGTCCAAACCAGCCTGGGGAGATTGAGATGGCAACAGTTAGAGAAGATTTGCAAGGTGGGAGGAGAAAGAAGAGGAGTTCACAAAAAACCCAACCAAGGTCAGTAAATTACTGGATTAATTCATTGGAGTTAAAGTTACTGGGATTGATTCTTACCAGATGGGCAAAACCAGGAGCCTTGATCTTGCATCGATAAGGGCGGCTGCTGCCATCGGATACCAAGTATACTCCAAACTCTCCCTGTTCAAGGAAGAAGGCTGGGTGTCTCTATTAACAGGAAGAGTACTTTTCTCTGTCAAGAAAACCTCTATTCATCCTGCTGTTTTCTCTCTCACTGATGAATGAGCATTTTGTTCAACATCTGTCTTTAGCTACCTGCTCCACATATGGTCTTTTCCTTCCCCTCCTCTCCTCACCTTGGGAGCCTCAATGGCAGTGTATGTGGCTCCTGGAGGAACTTGGTAGCCCTCTGTATACAACTTAAAGTGATGAATCAGTGACTCCATGGAAGTCTGAAGAGAGGAAAAAGGGAGCATCAATAAACCAAATCCAAACTCTGTCTCCTAGGCCTTCCCCCCAGCACAGAAAATAATCTCTACTCTCAGGAGGAGTAAATTCACATGTAAGTTAGTAAGCAGAGAGGATACAGAACAAAACAAGAGAGCTATGGGAGATTAAAAATCTCTTATACAGTTAACTCTCTATAAAAAGAAAACTGGGCTGTGTGTGGTGGCTCACACCTGTAATCCCAGCACTTTGGGAAGCCGAGGCAGGTGGATCACCTGAGGTCAGGAGTTCGAGACCAGCCTGACCAACATGGTGAAACCCTCTCTACTGAATAAAAAAAATTAGCTGGGCATGGTGGTGCATGCCTGTAATCCCAGCTACTTGGGAGGCTAAGGCAGAAGAATCGTTTGAACCTGGGAGGCAGAGATGGCAGTGAGCCACTACGGCACTATTGCATTCCAGCCTGGGCAACAAGAATGAAACTCTATCTCAAAAAAAAGGAAACAAAGAAAGCAAACTGAAAGGTAGGATTTAATCCAAGGATACTCCTCCCAGCCACTGGCCCCTTTCCAACACCCCACACTTTCCCCCTCCCTGCAGCCAACCTTCATCTCTGCTCGCTTAGGTGGAGACACTTTGGCATCATCAACCTTGATCTCTCCAGGAGGCATCTTGTTTAGACACTGTAGAATAATTCTCAGGGACTGGCGCATCTCCTCCACCCGGCACAGGTACCTGAAGCAGATAAGACAGAGCAAGATAAGAACAGTCAGAGGAGCAGGTGTGGGCTGGGAAGGATGCCCTTTGGCCAACCTCAAAAGGGTTAAGTCAACTTTCCCCAATCTTTTCTCCAAGTAAAGCATCTCTGCTTGGCTTGGCCACCCATATAAACCCTGCAGTCTTTTTTTTTTTTTTTTTTTTTTCAGTTAGGGTTACATAGTTCACTGTAGCCTTGAACTCCTGGGCTCAAGTGATTCTCCCATCTCAGTCTCCAAAATAGCAAGGATTACAGGCATGTACTACCACATCCGACTGTGTTTTGTAGAGATAAGGTTTCACCTTGTTGCCCAGGCTGATCTCCAACTCCTAAGCTCAAGCGACAGCCTGCTTAAAACGGCCCCTCAAAGTGTGCTGGGATTACAGGCATGAGACACCAGGCCCAGCCCCCTGTAGTCTTTTGCTTCTACTCTTGGGTGCTTCCCCAAACCCTCTCATTTTCTCAGAACATGGCCTATAGTATTCATTTCCTTAATTACCCCCTTACACACTTTTTAGACAGAATACGTGAGAGTCAAATGGGTGAGAGTCAAACAAAAATACACAGTAGCAAATCTGAGTCAGGGTCAGTCAACAGGAGGAGAAACTGTTGTTGCTGATTTTTTGGGGACGGAGTCTTGCTCTGTCGCCCAGGCTGGAGTGCTGTGGTGCGATCTCAGTTCACTGCAACCTCCACCCCCCGGGTTCAAGCGATTCACCTGTCTCAGCCTCCCAAGTAGCTGGAATTACAAGCATGTGTCACCATATCTGGCTCATTTTTTGTATTTTTAGTAGAGATGGGGTTTTACCATGTTGGCCAGGCTGGTCTTGAACTCCTGACCTCGAGTGATCTGCCCGCCTTCACCTCCTAAAGTGCTGGGATCACAGGTGTGAGCCACTGTGCCGGCCCAGGAGGAGAATTTGAAGCTAAGAATCTAGTAGAAAGAACACTGGATAAGGAGGATTCCAGTCTCGACTACTTCTGCAGAAAAATCCCAGCTAATCCCTAACTTTTATGCCTCAGCTTTCTCAGTTATAAAATGCAGCCAAAGCTAGCTCCACCTAAGACAAGGATAATGTAAAGATAAAATAAGATGTCATAGGCCAGGCAAGGTGGCTCACTCCTGTAATCCCAGCACTTTTGGAGGCCGAGGCAGACAGATCACCTGAGGTCGGGAATTCAAGACCAGCCTGACCAACATGGAGAAACACTATCTCTACTAAAAATACAAAAGTAGCCGGGCGTGGTGGTACATGCCTGTAACCCCAGCTACTCAGGAGGTTGAGGCAGGAGAATTGCTTGAACCCAGGAAGGGAAGGTGGTGGTGTGGTGAGCTGAGATCACCCCATTGCACTCCAGCCTGGGAAACAAGAGTGAAACTCCATCTCAAAAAAAAAAAAAAAAAAAAAAAATGCCATGTATATGAAAGTGCCTTGAGAGCAACCTAGTTTAAGACACACAAGAGCTCCCACAGCTACTGAGAAGCAGAGTGAAGAAAGAAGTGGCAAAGCGAAAAGTGAGGCAAGAGAAACTAGCTGGACAATCAGCCAAGAAAGGATTGGGGCCTTACCTATCATAGCAGTCCCCGTGAGAACCAATAGGAACATCAAACTCAACCTGGTCGTAAACATCATAGGGCTGGGTCTTCCGCAGGTCCCACTGGATGCCTGAGCCCCGAAGCATCACTCCACTGTGGAGAGCATAACGGGAATAAGGACCACTCTCCACAAACCAAGTAGAGAGGCTCATTCTTCCTCAGCCTCCCTTGTTTCTCCTTCACATTCAGGGTACGACTAGGAGGATGCCAACGAGTCTTACCAGACAAGACAGTAGGCTGGAGCTCCCCTCCCATCCCCACTCCTAAGGAGGGAAGTTGTATTCCCCTCACCTAAAACCATAGTTCAGTGCCTCTTCTGCTGTTATGACCCCAATGTCAACCGTCCGATTTCGCCAGATCCTATTGTTGGTCAGCAACTATTGATTGAGAAAACTGATGTTAATACTCTTCACCACACTCTTCAGATACCTCTGCATTTCTTTACAACTGGGGAATAAAACCCCGCAGGCCCTTCTTGTGGGGGAAAAAGAGATTTTTCCCATTGACTCTCAGCTTACCTCCTCCAACTCATCAAGCCGAAGAGAGAAGTTCTTCGAAAACTCATAAATGTCATCCATAAGCCCAAGCGGTAGGTCCTAGAAGCCAAACGGCAGTGGTATTGAGTGCTGCATAGCCTCCGCTAAGGAGAGCCGGCTCAGCACCCCCTCCCCCAGGGCTACAGGGTTGGCATTTCCATCAGCCAGCACTGCCCTCCAGTGGCCACAGGGAAAACAGGTCTGGGCTGGAGGTTTGGGGAAGCGGGGTACCTGCTCACCTGGTGCACCCCTCCTGGCCGGACATAAGCAGCATGCATTCGTGCTCCAGACACTCGCTCGTAGAACTCAAACATCTTGACAGGACATGCTGAGAATTAGTGTCAAAGTCCCAGGCCCCCAGGTTCCATGGTGGTCTACTCCCCAACCTTCTGCCTTCTTGTTCCCAACCAACCCCTCAAGACATGGTTTCTACAAATATAAACCAAGTTAAATAGACCTTCTCCCTCTAAATGTTCTCCCATGTTCTATCTCTTCTGTTAGTCTCCTATCTCCTTCATACCTTCTCTACTTCCTGTACTTCCTTCCCCATTCCTATCCTTTCCTCCCTCTCTTACCTTCTCCCTTTCTTCAAACAGCCAGAAGAAAGGGGTCATGGCCCCAACGTCCAGGGCATGTGTAGTCACAGCCATGACGTGGTTCATCAGTCGTGTGATTTCTCCAAATAGCACTGTGGAGAGGTGAAGACAAGGAGAAGAAAAGATATAGGAGCCAAGCACTGAGGCTGACAGAGAGGTGGTCTGGGCAGAGCCTAGGGTGTGAACGCTAAGCTTGGGTTCAGTGGGGAAGGGGGGGAAAAGGCACTGTGCTATGCTCACAGTGGGGTGCAGAAGAAGCCGGGAGGGGGGACATACCTCGGATCCACTGTGCCCGGGGAGGAGGCCGAATGTTTAGTAACTTCTCCACAGCTAGAGAATAGGCCTGTTCATTACACATCATGGACACATAGTCTAGCCGGTCAAAGTATGGAAGGGCCTGGGAAGACGGAGGAATGTGGGTCACATCTAACAGGCTTAGGAGCCCAGTCTGGCTGCCTGAAGCCTTGCTCTCAGTGGGCATCAGAAGTTGGTGCTGCATAAGCCTTTCTAGTTTCAGGAGCCCTAGCAAGGCAGGATAAAATATCCCAAAGCTGGGCACAGTGGCTCATGCCTATAATCCCAGCACTTTGGGAGGCCAAGGCAGGCAGATCACCTGAGGTCAGGAGTTCAAGACCAGCCTGGCCAGCATGGTGAAACCCTGTCTCTAAAAGGAAAAAAAAAAAAAAAAAAAAAAAAAAAATCCCCAAAACCAGTAGTATGCTGGTAAATATTTAAAAATGGGGCTCTCCAAAGTAAGGCAGGACTCTGATTTGTCGTGTTTGCCAATTTCCATGGTAAAAATATTCCCACAATGGTCAATTTTAAGTTACCAATATCGGGCCGGGCGCGGTGGCTCACACCTATAATCCCAGCACTTTGGGAGGCCGAAGCGAGTGGATCACGAGGTCAAGAGATCAAGACCATCCTGGTCAACATGGTGAAACCCCGTCTCTACTAAAAATACAAAAATTAGCTGGGCATGGTGGTGCACGCCTGTAGTCCCAGCTACTCGGGAGGGTGAGGCAGGAGAATTGCTTGAACCCAGGAGGCGGAGGTTGCGGTGAGCCAAGATCGTGCCATTGCACTCCAGCCTGGGTAACAAGAGCGAAACTCTGCCTCAAAAAAAAAAAAAAGTTACCAATATCACGTAACAATGCAGCATTGCGAAGAGTAACACACCATTATACAGTATTTCCACCATACAGACACAATGAAAGCAAATACCTCAAGGGCAGAGCATAGTAAAATGTGGTAGAATAATGAAGTGATGAGCTTTGAATATTTAATCTTACCTTTGCTTTTAATATCATGTATTAAATCATAAGCTTATATAAGTTAATTTCTAATAACTGGCTCACAAAATTCCTGAAAATTTAACAATTGCACTCTTGCAAGCCAGAATGAGCTAGCATCAGGACACCACTGTCAAGAGTCCTCGGCAGGGCGCAGTGGCTCACGCCTGTAATCCCAGCACTTTGGGAGACCGAGGCGAGTGGTATCACCTGAGGTCGGGACTTTGAGACCAGCCTGACCAACATGGAGAAACCCCATCTCTACTAAAAATACAAAATGAGTCGGGCATGGTGGCACATGGCTGTAATCTCAGCTACTTGGGAGGCTGAGGCAGGAGAATGCTTGAACCCTGGAGGTGGAGACCGCAGTGAGCCGAGATTGTGCCACTGCACTCTAGCCTGGGGAGCAAAAGCAAAACTCTGTCTCAAAAAACAAAAACAAAACAAACAAACAAAAAACCTGAGATACTTTTATTATTTTTTAGATAAGTTAATTTTTCCTTTTCTTCCTTTCACAAGCAGGTGTGGGAAAAAAAAAAAAAAAAACCCTGAGATACTGAAGGAGAAAGGCAATCTTAGGAGTATCATGGCCAAGCATAGTGGCTCATGCCTGTAATCCTAACACTTTGGGAGGCCGAGGTGGGTGGATTGGCTGAACATGGTAAAACCCCATATTTACTAAAAATACAAAAAAATCAGCTAGGCAGGGTGGTGTGCGCCTGGAATCCCAGCTACTAGGGAGGCTGAGACAGGAGAATCCCTTGAATCCAGGAGGCGGAGGTTGCAGTGAGCCAAGATCACACCATTGCACTCCAGCCTGGGCAACAGGGTGAGATTCTGACTCAAAAAAAAAAAAAAAAAAAAAAAAAAAAAAAGGAGTATCAGGGAGGGTTTTTTTTTTTGTTTCATCTTTTTTTTTTTCTTTAGTCAGAGTCTTGCTCTGTCACCCAGGCGCTAGAGGGCAACGGCATGATCTTGGCTCACTGCAACCTCTGCCTCCTGGGTTCATGTGATTCTCCTGCCTAAGCCTCCCAAGCAGCTGGGACTACAGGTGTGTGCCACCATGCCTGCGCAATTTTTGTATTTTTAGTAAAGATGGGGTTTCACCTTGTTGGCCACGCTGGTCTTGGAACTCCTAGATCTCAAGTGATCCACCCATCTCGGCCTCCCAAAGTGCTTGGATTACAGGCATGAGCCACCAGGCCCGGCCAGAGTGAGATATTTAAGGAAGACAGAGCACCAGGTAGAAACGGTCTTTCCTCCACAATACGAAAAGCTAAGTCCCAGCTTCAGCTTCCAGGAAGAGGGTGGAGCTGAGATGCTACTAGTTGGGACAGCCTGTTCTTATTCTGATTCTGATGTCACTGTGACAGAGGCTAATGCTGCAGGGGTTAACCCGCAGACTCGTGGACCAGAAACTGTCATTGCCAAGACTCTCTTGGGGAATCGCATTCTAGTCATTGTGTACCCCGAGACTGGGCTGGATCTAAATCCTAATCCTGCCATCCTGTTATCAGGAGCTTTCTTCATGACAGTAAGAAAAAAATTTCAGATTCCTATTAGAGATCCAGCTCCTTCAGATTTGACCCTCATCATTTGGGTCATAAAGTTCTCCTAAAAATGGCAAACTCTGTCATAAACTCCCTCTCAGTTGCTCTGACTCATTGAATGTTTTGAAAACAAACGTAGACAGCTGGAAGATACAAGAATCAGCTGTTCATTTTAGCAAGCTGACGTCTCTTTCCTCTTTCCCTGTCCCTAGGGACACTGGCTTTGACGCACTAGTATAACAGAGTAACAGGGAAACTGAGGCCCTCAAGTAACGGCAAAGGGGCCAGCCGAAAAGTCAGCCAGAGAAAGGCTGACTGTAGTCCCAGCTTCAAAGCACTGCTGCTGAATAAATCAAATCCTAATGACTCAAGCATCCCCCTGCCACTTCCCTCTACCCAACCAACCGAGAGTGTCCTAACCTCAACGGGTTACTCCTCTCAACACCCTCCTCCCCTCAGATTTTAAGGGCAGCAAACTGGCAAAGCCCAGGCTAAAGCAACCCGAGATCCCACCAAAAGGCCCCTGTTCGCCCCCCACACCTGAAGATAGGTCTTGTATTCAATGAGCTTCTCAGTGCCTCGGTGCAGGAGCCCGATGTGAGGGTCACACTTCCGCACCATCTCCCCACTCAATTCCATCACTAGTCGCAGGACACCATGGGCTGCTGGGTGTTGGGGCCCAAAGTTCAGCTTCATGTTCTTCACTATGTTGTCCTTTGGAGGGTCTACATCTGAGGAGCAGGAAATAGTTCAGAGCCAAATGGTAATTCCCTTGGGATCCCCCAAAAGACAGCAAGGAGTTAGCCTCTCTCTGTAGATCTTCTAACTCACTATTCCATACTTTGTTAATTTCCTAATCTCTACTATAACCAGGAAGAGGACTCTTAGATGGGAAAAGGAAGATCTAAACTTTCTGATGACAGACACCATGAATCTCACTTCATATCTCCTAGAATACTTTTTTTTTTCATGTGCATAGAGTATCTTTTTAATAATAGATAATGCTTATATAACTTGATTATGTGCCAGGCACTACCTTAGGCACTTTATTAGTAATAGGTACTATCAATATCCCCATTTTATTGGATAAACTGAGGCCATGGAGCTTCAATGACTTTTCCAGGATCACAAAGCTAGTAAGTGGCAGTACCAGGATTTTAACCCAGCCTGTTTAGCTCCGGGATCCAAACATCATAACTACTATGATATACTGCCCTCCAAATGTATCCAATGAATGGCCGACCAGTCAGAAAATGTATACCTAACGCTCACTCCCGGTAAATGAGCTTTTACCCTCAAGAAGCTTACATTTTAATTTGGGAAAGAAGTACATGTGAAAAACTAGGAACAGAGGTCAAATTTGTAAGTTACCAAGAAAGTGCCTTAGCCATTAAGTTTTTAAAAGAAGGAAAGAACAGTGGGAAGACTTCACGTATGTAGGATCTGAGCTTAAATACAGGAAATGATTTACATAGGTAGAAGGAAGAGGCATTCCAGGTTATGAAATCAACATGGGACAAATCTTAGAAACAAGAAAGTAAACATCTGTGGAACTCATTGGAACTTCCCAAGAGACAGATGATGAGTATTGGGACAAATTAGGGGGTAGTAATTCAATTATCTGTACATATCATTAATAACAATTAACGCTTATGGGGGACTTACATGTGCCAGGCACATGTTATCTCATTTAATCCTTAAAATAATGCTATAAATAGGTACTTTATTCACTTGTAAATGGAGAGTTGAGATTTAAAGCCAGAGCCCATCTTTTCAACCAAAATTGTTCATCATGGGCTTTGGAGTCTGACAGACCTGAGTACAAATCTGCCTGTGTGCCCTTAATCAAGTTTTAATCTCCCTGGACCATAATTTTTTGAGCAAGAGAATGAATAATATGGTAAAATAATGTTTGGTGAAGATGAAGGTGATGACACTGTTTAGGATAGATGGAAAAGGGACAACATCAGTGGCAAAAACTCAGCGAATAGACTCCTAAAATAATCAGGGTCTAATACAAGATAAATCTGAATAAGAATGATGGCAATGAAAATTAAGAGAGATGACCAGAAATGAGACATTATGAAAGAAGCTACATGGTTTGGTTACTGGACACAGACACGG
The DNA here is from genome assembly GCA_004027835.1 of Alouatta palliata. Classification (NCBI taxonomy): domain Eukaryota; kingdom Metazoa; phylum Chordata; class Mammalia; order Primates; family Atelidae; genus Alouatta; species Alouatta palliata. The sequence goes on from PVKV010010749.1 coordinate 47,936, forward strand.
AGGGCAAGACAGAAGAGCCAAAGATGACTAAAAAGTTTCAATCCTGGCTGGGCGCGGTGGCTCACGCCTATAATCCCAGCACTTTGGGAGGTCGAGGCAGGTGGATCACGTGAGGTCAGGGGTTCCAGACCACTCTGGCCAACATGGTGAAACTCTTGTCTCTACTAAAAATACAAAAATTAGCTGGGCGTTATGGTAGGTGCCTGTAATCCCAGCTACTTGGAAGGCAGAGGCAGGAGAATTGCTTGAACCCAGGAGGCGGAGGTTGCAGTGAGCCGAGATCACGCCACTGTACTCTAGCTTGGGTGACAGAGCAAGACTCCATCTCAAAAAAAAAAAACTTTCAATCCTGAGGGGTATGATGGTACCACTGATCAAAATGAAAAGTCAAAAGAAAGAGCTAGTTTTGATAGGGGAAAAAATGGTTTGTATTCACGTAGGTTTCACTGGGGTACCAATGGGAAAACCGCCACTTTGTCTGGAGAGGGAGATAAGGTAATGAACCTGAAACGTATTGAACATGGAAAAAGCTGGCACTAAGATTTAAATTGGTAGGGACTTTTAGGTATTGACTGGGACCTCTTCCTTTTCTTATACAACATCCTTCCTTTCCTTCTCTACTTGAGAAATACCTGTTGTTATCACTATTATGTCTGTGAATTTCGTGGTGAAAGAAGCAAACAGAATAGGGACTAAAACTTGCCTAAGACAGAGAGCTCAAGAGCACTCACAAATCAGCTGGAGGCCAGGCATGGTGGCTCAAGCCTGTATCTCAGCACTTTGGGAGGCTGAGAAGAGAGGATCACCTGAGCCTAGGAGTTTGAAATTAGCCTGGTCAACATAGCAAGACCCTGTCTCTACAAAAGGAAAACTTTCAAAATTAGCTAGTCGTGGTGGCACAGGCCTGTTGTCCTGGCTTTCTGGGGAGGCTGAGACAGAAGGTTGCTTTGAGCCCCTAAGTTCAAAGCTACAGTGAGCCACTTTTGCACTACTGCACTCCAGCCAGGGAGACAGAGGGAGACCCTGTCTCAAAAAAAAAAAAAAAAAGGAAATTAGCTGGGGGCAGGGGTGGGGGTAGGTTGGGACAGCAACTCTGGTCACTTACCATTCCAAGGTGGAGGCTTCCAGTGGGCTGTTTCTTTGGTTGGGTACATAACAGCTCCCCCAAACTGCTGTGCATATTCCACATCTGGCTGCCACTGCCGAACACCTCTGGGGAGTTAAAGGCAGATCCTAGACAAGGTCCTGAACAGTGCTTGGTTCCTGTGTTCCCATTCACTCTCACGGGTACCCAGGAAGGACGTCCTGGATTTTTTTTTTTTTTTTTTTTGGGGACGGAGTTTCACTCTTCTTGCCCAGGCTAGAGTGCAATGGCAGGATCCTGGCTCACCGCAACCTCTGCCTCCTGGGGTTCAAGCAATTCTCCTGCCTCAGCCTCCCAAGTAGCTGGGATTACAGGCATGCACCACTACGCCCGGCTAATTTTGTTTTTTCAGTAGAGATGAGGTTTCTCCATGTTGGTCATGCTGGTCTCGAACTCCCGACCTCAGGTGATCCACCCACCTCAGCCTCCCAAAGAATTGGGATTACAGGCATGAGCTACCGAGCCCGGCCAATGTCCTGTATTTTTTGATGCCAAGTCACTGATCTGAAGTTAATGTAGCTTCGGCAAAATAAGCCGGAACTCTAGAGGTTCCATTCCTACTATTTATTCCTAGAATAACTTTACCCATCACTCCTGGGCATGCAAGGTGGGGATCCTAGCTTCTTCATATTTTCATCATATTGATATACTTAACCAGGTGAACTTGAGAAAAGTGTTTATTCAAGGTCAACAACAGAGAGACAGCGAGCATTCTGGGTCTTTGCCTGAGCTCTACTCAGGAATGACAGGAAAGGTGCATACAAGTTACTGAGGCTAAAAGGCAGTCTCCCACTCCGCTGATTTCACCTCTGGCCGAACGAACTCTAGACCCTCTCCCCTCCTTCGCCAGAGTGGACGCCACTGCATCCTGCAGCCCAAGAAATCAGGGCTGGACGATGGGGTCACAGGCCTGGGTTATTTTCTGGGGGAAGTCACAGGGCCCATGGAGCGTCCCCAACCTGAGAAACCCTAGCCTTGGATAAAGTGCGTCGCGGGCTGCCCTCGATCTCACCTGCTGGGCTGAATCGGCAGTCGGACTCCAGCCCCGGGCCGCAGCACCTGCGCCGCGACGCCCCGGAGGCTGCACAGAGTCCTCAGCACCGCCATCTTACTCCGGCTGCAGACTGCGGGAAGGAGAACCGGGCGGAAGTGACTCCTGAGCGCCTCCTTGCTGCCTTCTCACCTATTCGCACAGCGAAGCCGCCCTCTTGGAAGCTGGCAGGGTTGTCTACCGGCTACCTGACAACATCCGGGTCCTGTGCTTTGGCTTCACTTGCGTTTAGATAACGGTGACTGCCGTCATCTTTACTGAGGGCGGTTCCTCCCACAGCTCCTGGCTGGCTTTTCTAGGAGCTAGTAAGGGAAAATTGCCATTCCAGCGAGGGGCAAATACTTCGTGCTTTCTCGCCGAGCCCGCCTGCGTATCTTGGAAACGGGCGGCGCTTCCTTCCCTACTCCCTTCCGCCTTGGCCGCCCTCCCGCTTTAGTCCTGCTCTCGGATTGTGTCTGAGCCCTGAATCCAAAAGATCCGAGTCACGAAAGCCAGCTAATTTCCAGATGTCCTAAACTGAGATTGGAGAAAGGAACCTAAGTGGGGTTGGGCGGGTCAGAGTGCTCCCGCCAAACCAAAACAAAAAATAATAGGATGCCAAGGCCACCGGTATTGGTGCGGAGGGGAGTGTCGCGTGTGTAGGAGCCACCTCATCCCAGATGGGGGAGTAGAGGTCCTCTGTGGGTGACCCTGACATCCGCCAGGCTTCCCGAACCTACAGGATCACAGACCCAGGAAGCGCGCTTAGTGATGCCTCACACCCCACTTCCGTCTTGCGTCAGCCTCTTTTTCCCTAACGTCTTTCTGACCCTGCCTTAGTCCTCCTGAGTAATGGCCAACAGCATGGAAATGTAGTAGCACCAGGAGTCTGATCCCAATTCTGTGTGGACAAAGACTTTTCCAGCCTTAGAGGCTGGTTCCTGTTTTCTCCCTCTCCCTCTAGGCCTGACTCCAGCTGGGCCACCCACTCGTTGAGTTTGTACAACTCTCCAGCTCTGAGCCTGGAAAGAGGCCTTCCCCAGATATCCCCTAGACAGGATCCCTGGGACACAGCCCACCAGCAGCGCAGCAGGGTGGGGCAGACAGACCAGGAGGCAGAGAGAGGAATTCTTCGCTGCAGAAAAAGAGGGGAAGCCAGACTTCTGGCCTGGGAATTGACCTAATGGGAACAGTACCAAAGGGTGGGGCCAGATCCTTGGCTGTGGGAACTGACCAGGACCTGGGGTAGATAGACAAGGCAGCTGCCACGGAGCCAGGGCAGAGGTTTGGTCCCTCTATCCTCCTCATTCCTTGCTCTTTCCCTGGGCCTTCTTTCTGTCTATTGCTGAAACACAGCAAATGTGGCCATGGTGGTGGGGGATGGGAAGGACTGCATTTATTTGCCTCGATCCAGCCTGGGAGAAGTCAGGATAGACTGTGGGTCGCTTGGCCCTGGAGGCAGCTTGAGCTGGGACTGGGGTGGGGGCTCCTGAGGGGCTGCCTAGGACACTGCAGCTTTTGTGCCTTCTCCCTGCTGCCAATACCCCCACACACGCTGCTGCAGCCACTCTAAAGCCCTTTGTCTTTCACTGCTTAGTCACCCCCTTTGTCCTCATCTCAAATGGGGGAGTGGAAAGGGGCAGTAGAGTCCTCTGGTGATAGCTCCTCTTGCCCCTGCCCCTTCTGGTCTCCCGTCCCTTGTCTGACTCCTCTAGTCCCAGCCCCACTGGCTCAGGACCAGGGGCAGGCAAGTGGTGGGTCAAGAGGTGGGTCTGGCAGTCACAAGGAGGGGGTGGGTGATCCAGGAAGTGATAGGCACCAGGGCAGGTATTACCAATCTGAGCAGGAAGGGAGGGGGAGAGGAAGCATTCTGAAGGATACGATATGCCAATATGCCCGGGACAGGAGGTGACAAAGCAGAGTGAATAGGGGACTAGGGGCAGGAGAAGGTGGTCCACTTCTGGGAAAGGAAAGGGACTGCTGACTGCACTCTCCTTCCTGGGGATTTCCTGGGGAAACAAGCAGCCAGAGGTTGGAGTGAGCAGAAATTGCCCCTACTTCTGAACCCTTCCTTGCCTTGAGAGCTCACACCCAAGACCTCTTTTCTGAGTTCTCTTCTATCCAAAGCCAAAGGAATAATTTGCTTCCTTTCCCTAACACCACCTCTGCCTCCCCAGCCTCTCTCCCCACCCTAGGCAATGGATTTCTCCCAGTACCCTAATTTCCCTATATGCACAATGCTGCCTCCACCCTCTCCCTGCCCCAGGGAGAAGGAAAAAGAAAAGATTACTAGGTATTCCAGGAACCACTGGGTTCTCAGGGCAAGGTAGAGTGAGCCAGGTGGGGATTCCCCCAGATTGATACTGGGTGAATCTGGGTTCCTGAGTGCAAGTCTTGCCTATGCTGGGAGCTGTCTGACTTGAGGCTGGGGGAGGGTTTAGGGCAGTTGGGAGTGGGTAGGAGCAGGGCCAAGAGCCTAGGGGAAGCTACTGGGAGCTGGGCCAGGGAAATGGGGAGTCAGGAAGTGGGGAGGGGAACCCTGGGGGGAAATGGAGGCGGAATAGCTGTTCCGGGCCTTGGAGGGGGTAGGTAGTGTTAACTCAGGAAGGGGGAGCCTAAGGGAGAGAAGAGACATTAGAAAAGAGGAGGTGCTGGCCGGCACTGGGCACCATGGCTCACCCCTGTAATCCTGCACTTTGGGAGGCCAAGGTGGGCAGATCACCTGAGGTCGGGAGTTAGAGGCCAGCCTGACCAACATGGAGAAACCCAGTCTCTACTAAAAATACAAAATTAGCCGGTGTGGTGGTGCATGCCTGTAATCCCAGCTACTCTGGGAGGCTGAGGCAGGAGAATCACTTGAACCTTCGAGGCGGAGGTTGCAGTGAGCTGAGATCACACCATTACACTCCAGCCTGGGCAACAGGAGTGAAACTCTGAAAAAGAAAGAGAGAGAGAGAGAGAAAGAGGAGGTGCCACCCTGGATCTGCCTTCTATAAAAGGAAAAGTCGTTAACCCCGCTTGCCTTGTCATCTGCAGCCTCTGTACGTTCATTCCAAGCTGGATTATCCTACCTTTGGGCAGTAAACTCCCTGACCGCTGTCTCCTTGCCTCCCCGAATTGCTCTGCCTCTTTTACTCTTCCCAGCTGCTCAGTTCTATCCTGAGCCATGTCAAGCTACCTCCTTTCTTTGTTCTTCCCTCTTGACGCCTCCTTACCTGTTCCCTACCCTCTTTTCTCAGGCAGCTCGCTCAGTCCCCTCAGCCTTGGAAACCAGCCACTAGGGCCAAAGGGCAGCATGAGGAAGTCTTGAGAAAAGAGAGGCCATGCTAGGTTAGACTGTAAGAGCAGGAATTCTCCCAAGACTGTGATCCTATCTGTGCGTGCCGTCCAGTCCCTTTCCCTCACTCTCTGCCTCTCCTGGGGCTCTGTCCCACCAAAAAGGAAAAGAGACAGCTGAGGGCTGATTGTGGGGTTTGGGAAAAATCTATGTCATCAGCTGGCCCAGTGCCTACATCCATTCGGCTGCTAGAGATTCCCCTCCCCTGGGCAAGTCCCATTTTTTTTTAAAGGAAAACAAAAACTAGGATTTTGGGAAGCGATGATACACCCCTCTGAGTCCCACCGACAGAGCTCAGCTGAGTGGCTTAGAGATCAGCCAATCGCAGGAGCTCACTTGCTTAAAAGAGCTGGCGCGGAGAGAGGCTGGGGAGAACCCACAGGGAGACCCACAGACACATAGGCACGAGAGAGACAGAGGAGGACAGAGACAGAGACAAAGGCACGACGGAAGAAGGCAGAGACAGGACAGGCACAGAAGCGGCCCAGACAGAGTCCTACAGAGGGAGAGCCCAGAGAAGCTGCAGAAGACACAGGCAGAAAGAGACAAAGATCCAGGAAAGGAGAGCTCAGGAGGACAGTTTGGAGAAGCCAGACCCCTGGGCACCTCTCCTAAGCCCGAGGACTAAGTTTTCTCCATTTCCTCTAAAGGTCCCCAGCCCTTCTGAAAACTTTGCCTCTGACCTTGGCAGGAGTCCAAGCCCCCAGGCTACAGAGAAGAGCTTTCCAAAGCTAGGGTGTGGAGGACTTGGTGCCCCAGACAGCCTCAGTCCCTCCCAGCAGCAGCAGTACCAGTGCCATGTCCCAGACGGGCTCACATCCCGGGAGGGGCTTGGCGGGGCGCTGGCTGTGGGGAGCCCAACCCTGCCTCCAGCTCCCCATTGTGCCGCTCTCCGGGCTGGTGTGGCTGCTTCTGCTACTGCTGGCCTCTCTCCTGCCCTCAGCCCGGCTGGCCAGCCCCCTCCCCCGGGAGGAGGAGATCGTGTTTCCAGAGAAGCTCAACGGCAGCGTCCTGCCTGGCTCGGGCGCCCCTGCCAGACTGTTGTGCCGCTTGCAGGCCTTTGGGGAGACGCTGCTACTAGAGCTGGATCAGGACTCCGGCGTGCAGGTCGAGGGGCTGACAGTGCAGTACCTGGGCCAGGCGCCTGAGCTGCTGGGAGGAGCAGAGCCTGGCACCTACCTGACTGGTACCATCAATGGAGATCCGGAGTCGGTGGCATCTCTGCACTGGGATGGGGGAGCCTTGTTAGGGGTGTTACAGTATCGGGGGGCTGAACTCCACCTCCAGCCCCTGGAGGGAGGCACCCCTAACTCCGCTGGGGGTCCTGGGGCTCACATCCTACGCCGGAAGAGTCCTGCCAGCGGCCAAGGTCCCATGTGCAACGTCAAGGCTCCTCCTGGAAGCCCCAGCCCCAGACCCCGAAGAGCTAAGGTAGGCAAGCCTGGAGTCTGTGTCCTGCCGCGTCCTCCCACCATGTCTGTCCTACTGACCCCTATTCACCCTCTCTCCACCCACTTTGACTTCTGGCCACTCTGCTTCCCTCCCTTCTGCCTGCCTTTCCTCTCTCCACAAGCCTCCTTTCTTGGGAAGGCTCAGGCCTCTCCCCTTTACCCTTCTCCTAGCCAGACCCACCGAGAATTCTGAGGTGGGTCAGAGACTGGCTGGGAATAACTGCTCCCCCTCCCCACCGCACTCCTGCCTGGCCATGGCATCTTCTACTGGCACAGTCCCTAGCAGCAAAGGTCTCCTAATAGCCCCGTGGCCTTGGCTCTTTTCTCTGCCCCAAATTTGATTTTCATCCCCCACCCCCAGCTAAAGGAGTCAGGTTTGAGGCCCAAGGGTTTGGTCTCTGGCTCCTGATGCTGTCTTTAAAATCACTGTGGCAAACTACAAACTAGGGCAGGAGTGGCAAGAGAAGGAGGGCATCCCATACCCCCTCCTGGTCAACCCCCTTCCCACACTGTGGCCGGACTGTGAGGCTGCTGGAGGCTCCATCCTTTTCTCCCTCCCACTCCTGGTCTCCCCCTTTTTCCCTTCCCTGCTCTCTCCTCCCTCTCCAGCTTTAATCCAGACCAGACGCTCCCTCCACACCCGCCACGCTGAGCTCTGGCCCTGGCCCTAGCTGCTGACTGAATCGTTCCTCCAACCACACAGGGCAGACACGTTGCAGCCCAGCCCTCTAGCCCTGGTCCCACAGGCCCCAGCCACACTCAGCCCTGGAGGACCCCAAAGTCCCTCCTGACGGCAGTCCAGGCTGCTTTCACCTCTGGGGCTCCCGCAGCCCTGGGATGTGGCGTTCCCTCCCCTCCCCTTCTTAGAACCAGCTGCTGACTCCTCAGAGTTACCACAAAAGCCCTGGGATTTGGTGTTGGGGGAAGGGCCTGACCAAGACCCGTCAGGAGTCAGGAATCAGGAATCCAGTGGGGTGTGTGGGGCCCAGCTGAGGATGCCGAGTTCCAGACCCAGGAAGTGAGGGAGGGGAGAACCAATCGACCCATGCGTCTGAGGCTATTTCAGGATCTTCCTTTCCCTTTTTCTCTCCAGCGCTTTGCTTCACTGAGTAGATTCGTGGAGACACTGGTAGTGGCAGATGGCAAGATGGCCGCATTTCACGGTGCGGGGCTGAAGCGCTACCTGCTAACGGTGATGGCGGCAGCAGCCAAGGCCTTCAAGCACCCAAGCATCCGCAATCCTGTCAGCTTGGTGGTGACTCGGCTGGTGATCCTGGGGTCAGGCGAGGAGGGACCCGAAGTGGGGCCCAGTGCTGCCCAGACTCTGCGCAGCTTCTGTGCCTGGCAGCGGGGCCTCAACACCCCTGAGGATTCGGACCCTGACCACTTTGACACGGCCATTCTGTTCACCCGCCAGGTGAGGCCCCAGTCAGCACCACAGGCCATGCACTGCACAATTCTAAGAAGTACCACTACGTAGACTGTGATGTAAATGATGCCCTAGAGTTGTGTGACCTGGTGCCTGGCCCCAGCCACACTGCCATGTGTGGCTTCCTAGACCCTGACAATGCTGGCTCCTCAGTGCCCAGGTCCCCAGGAATCTGAATCTCATCCCAATGGGCCCAGGTGTCGTGGCTCTGTTTACCTTCTGTGATCCCTCTCCGTAGGACCTGTGTGGGGTCTCCACTTGCGACACACTGGGTATGGCTGATGTAGGCACTGTGTGCGACCCAGCTCGGAGCTGTGCTATCGTGGAGGATGATGGGCTTCAGTCGGCCTTCACTGCTGCTCACGAACTGGGTAAGGTGGGGGTGGGGCCATGGGCCACCTGGGGTGGATGAGAAAGGTATTAGGAAGTAGGAGCTGGGGGGAGGGGGTAGCAAGTTCACCAGAGTGTTAATGGGGGTCCCAAGTTATTTCTTCCCCCAGGCCTAGGTACAGGGCTATTACTCCTTTCTACTCCAGGTGTAAATATATATTTAGATTTTTCTCTTAAATATATTAGTTGGTAGAAACTACTGTGAACTGTGTGTGTGTGTGTGTGTGTGTGTGTGTGTGTGTGTGTGTATTTGGAGGGGGAGTCAGAGAGGGAATGGGTGGAGTCATAGTTGGGAATGTTGGCTATAAGGAAAAGTGGGTAGGGAGGGGCCCTGAGTATATTTTGGGGAAGAGGAAACAGAGCAAGAGACGGGGATACATAGTGGGAGCCCTGAGAGTATCAGAAAGGAAGGGACTAGGGGCAGGGTGAGGTGGGGAATGGATCTGACCATCCAGATTTATGCAGCTGGATTTATGATGCAGCCCCTCAGGGCATGGGGAAGGAACCCTCAGACCCTAGCAGGTCCTCTGCTCCCACAGGCCATGTCTTCAACATGCTCCATGACAATTCCAAGCCATGCAGCAGTTTGAATGGGCCTTTGAGCACCTCTCGCCATGTCATGGCCCCTGTGATGGCTCATGTGGATCCTGAGGAGCCCTGGTCCCCCTGCAGTGCCCGCTTCATCACTGACTTCCTGGACAATGGCTATGGTAAGCCGATGGCACTCACCTTTCCCTAGGTAGGACTCAATTCCTGTCCTCCATGGCACTGTCACTTCTGCTGCATTCCGCATGGGCCAAATTGCCTCCCCCAAGTGTGCTTCCTCTGCAGTGTGGGAAGGGGTGAGAAATGCTGCTGTCTTTCTGCGGTGCTCACTTCCTCCCAGAATAAATACCACAGCTAGAGGAGGCAAATATTGGCTCAGTAGAATTAGAACTGACCTTCTGAGGGCCAGAACTGCCCACCACCAGAATGGACTGGCTGTGAAGGTGATTACCTTGTCACACAATGAGGTCGGCAAGAATAGCAGGATAACCGCCATTGGGCAGAGATGTTGGTGAGAGGCAAATTCAGGTGTTCTATAGTTGGTTAGAATAGAATAGGCAGAATTGGCTTCCTGTCTTTATTCTGTTTTATTTATTTATTTATTTATTTATTTTTGAGATGGAGTTTCGTTCTTGTTGCCCAGGCTGGAGTACAATGGTGTGATCTGTGCACTGAAACCTCCGCCTCCTGGGTTCAAGCGATTCTCCTGCCTCAGCCTCCCGAGTAGCTGGGATTACAGGCATGCACCTGTTATGCCCAGCTAATCTGGTATTTTTAGAAGAGACCGGGTTTCTTCATGTTGGTCAGGCTGGTCTCAAACTCCTGACCTTGGCCTCCTAAAATGCTGGGATTACAGGCATGAGCCACAGCTCCCAGCTTTGTTTTTGTTGTTGTTGTTAATAATTTGTTTTTCTTTTTAAAATAGAGACGAGGTCTCACTGTGTTGCCTGGACTGATCTCAAACTCCTAGGCTCAAGCAATCCTCCCACCTCAGCGATCCAAAGTGCTGGGATTACAGGCATTGAGCCACCATGCCCCGCCCCTTATTCTGTTATTTAAGCAGATGTAGAGGTGTAACTGTAAATTACTTCACCTGTGTTTGTAGTTGATATGTCAGATAAGTATAATAGCGGTACCTCTCTCATAGGTATTTGTCATGATTAAATATGTGCTGGTCAAGCATTTAGCTAATGCTCATCACATAATAAGCATCCAATAAATTATAGCTGCCCAGGGCCGGGTGCAGTGGCTCATGCCTGTAATCCCAGCACTTTGGGAGGCTGAGGCAGGCAGATCACGAGGTCAAGAGATCGAGACCACCCTGGCCAACATGGTAAAGCCCCGTCTCTAAAAAAAAATAAAAAACAAATTGTAGCTACCCATTAAAGCCTCCTTCAGGGGTAGGCACAATGGCTCACACCCGTAATCCCAACACTTTGGGAGGCTGAGGTGGGAGGATTGCTTGAGACCAGGAGTTTGAGATCAGCCTGGCCAACACAGCATATCTTATCTCTCCAAAAAATTCAAACAAATTAGCTGGACATGGTACATGTCATCCCAGCTACTCAGGAGGCCAAGGCAGGAAGTTTGCTTGAACCCAGGAATTTGAGGCTATAGTGGGCCATGATCATGCCACTGTACTGCAGCCTGGATGACATGGCAAGATTCTAAAAAAAAAAAGTAATTGAAATATAAATCATAAATTTAAAAAATTTAAAGCCTCTTATAGCCCTAGAGTTGTTTTTCTCTTTTTCTCCTTTCTTTTTCTTTTTCTTTTTTTTTTTTTTTTTTGGAGACAGAAGCTTGTTCTGTCATCCAGGCTGGAGTGCAACGGCTTGATCTCAGCTCACTGCAACCTTCACTTCTGAGTTCAAGTGATTCTCCTGCCTCAGCCTCCTGAGTAGCTGGGATTACAGGCGTGCGCCACCACGCTTGGCTAATTTTTGTATTTTTAGCAGAGACGGGGTTTCACCATGTTGTCCAGGCTTGTCTCGAACTCCTGACCTCGTGATCTGCCCACCTCAGCCTCCCAAAGTGCTGGGATTACAGGCATGAGTCACCACGCCTGGCCTCTTTTTCTAGGTTCCATCGGGCCCTGGGGAGCCTAAGCTTTCAGCTAGCAATTCTGAATGCTCCCCTAAACCCGTTGCTGACTTTGTGCCCCAATCTCTTTCCCAGGGCACTGTCTCTTAGACAAACCAGAGGCTCCACTGCATCTGCCTGTGACTTTCCCTGGCAAGGACTATGATGCTGACCGCCAGTGCCAGCTGACCTTTGGGCCCGACTCAAGCCATTGTCCACAGCTGCCGCCGCCCTGTGCTGCCCTCTGGTGCTCTGGCCACCTCAATGGCCATGCCATGTGCCAGACCAAGCACTCACCTTGGGCTGATGGCACCCCCTGCGGGCCCGCACAGGCCTGCATGGGTGGTCGCTGCCTCCACGTGGACCAGCTCCAGGACTTCAATGTGAGATCCCAGGGCAGGGTAGGGTAAAGGGCCTGGGGGTGTGGGGACTGGCCCTAAGCCCAGGAGAGAGTTCACTTTTCCCCTACTTCCATTCTGTGCCTTTGCAGATTCCACAGGCTGGTGGCTGGGGTCCCTGGGGACCATGGGGCGACTGCTCTCGGACCTGTGGGGGTGGTGTCCAGTTCTCCTCCCGAGACTGCACGAGGCCTGTCCCCCGAAATGGTGGCAAGTACTGTGAGGGCCGCCGCACCCGATTCCGCTCCTGCAACACTGAGGACTGCCCAACTGGCTCAGGTAAGGAGTTGTGGGGATGGGAGCCCTTGGGAGGGGACAGTAGAACAGGAAAGACTATCCCTTGAGCGCAAGACCAAGAGGGTGTTGATTCTCCTGCTGCTGGGCGGGGTGCCTTTACTGGGAATTGTCCTTGGCCGTCTGTGGAGAAGAGCGGAGCTGTGCTGTCTAGAGCTCTGAGGGGCTGGGTGGAGGGGTGTGGGGTGATGTGAGGAAGGAGGAGCTCTGACTGTCTGTTTCACCTCTCCAGCCCTGACCTTCCGCGAGGAGCAGTGCGCTGCCTACAACCACCGCACCGACCTCTTCAAGAGCTTCCCAGGGCCCATGGACTGGGTCCCTCGATACACAGGCGTGGCCCCCCAGGACCAGTGCAAACTCACCTGCCAGGCCCGGGCACTGGGCTACTACTATGTGCTGGAGCCACGGGTGAGGGCCAGGGCACCCCCAGGCCCTGTCCATGGTCACACACCCCCCCAGCACTAATCCCCAAAGTAGCACTGTTCCCACAGCCATGCCAGCCCAGTCCAGGAGTCTACTCAGACTCATCTGTACATGGGTATCAGGAAGATGAGCCCCAGACTCCAGATACGTGGCCAACAGGTCCCTCTAGGCTATCCTATTTCTCTTGGGCTCTTTTCCTCTGTCTCCCCATCTTCTAGTGCTGTATTTGGTGAGAATGGAATGTGTGGCCTTTGGGGCAAGTTCTTGACCCCTCTTCCATGGGCTCCTCTGTCAAATTATAGTCGTGGCCTCATTCAGCTCCTGGACTGCCAGTCCCTCAATGGCCAGGCCTCCTGGAGATGACTGAAGTCCCGACACTCCCTGTCTGTGATAGAGTGGTGGGCTGAAGGCTGCACAAAGGAAAACAAGCCCTAGCAGCCTTCTGCTCCCTTCGCCCTTAACCTGAGAATTTCTACAGGCTGGGTGCCCTCTAGCGTCCATTGAGGGGCAGTGCCATCAAGGTTTAGGGCTCGGTACTGGGACCAGACAGACCTGCAATTCTTGGGAGAACTGCTGTCTTGGCTCCTTAGCTTGCCATTTATGTGGCTTTTGGGCAGGTTCCTTAACTTTTCTAAACCTTAATGTTCCATCCCTAGAAACCTCAAATAGTGGTGGTGAGATTTAAGTTTGTGTTTGTAAAACACTTAGCACACTGCCTGATTTATACTCAGTGCTCTGAAAATGCTGGCTAGATGTTATAGGTGACAATTATTTTTATTATTATGATTATCACCACATGGTGACTGGCACTCACCCATCTACATCCCCTGCCTCAACCAACTTTTCTGACATCCCTTCCCTGATGAGACATGGGTCTTGTTTGATTTACCAACCCCTCTTGACTTAGGAGGAACCTTCACATTGTTTTTTCTCTTCTCCTCAGGTGGTAGATGGGACCCCCTGTGCCCCAGACAGCTCCTCAGTCTGTGTCCAGGGCCGCTGCATCCATGCTGGCTGTGACCGCATCATTGGCTCCAAGAAGAAGTTTGACAAGTGCATGGTGTGCGGAGGGGATGGTTCTGGCTGCAGCAAGCACTCAGGCTCCTTCAGGAAATTCAGGTTCTTTACCATGATCCCTCCCTCTACCTTCCTGGACATTCTGGGTCCTGGGGATGCAGAGGGGAACTCAGCACTGTTTCTGCTCTCAGAGAGCTCACAGTCTAGCGGGAGATAGATGAGTCGGCAGTTACAGTGTAGTGTCCCATGTGTTCAGCCGGAGTTGGAACCGGGTGCTGTAAGCGCCCTTATGGGTATCAAGGAAGACTTGCTTGGAGGAGAACTCTGAGCTGAGTCTCAGAAGGAGGGTAGGAATTGGACACGTACCGAGGAGGTGGGGCTTGGAAGGGCACCTCAGTAAGGGAACAGTGGGTGTAAAGGTCCAGAGATAAGAGGCAGTAGGGCACATGTGCACATAGCTCTGATCCAGACTGAACCACTCACATAGGATTGGGGCGACCACCACTACACACATGCAGTCACATAAACACAGCTCAGAAGGCGGGGGGGATTCAGGTGATCCTGAGCTCCCTGTCTACTCCTTCCACACAGGTACGGATACAACAATGTGGTCACTATCCCTGCGGGGGCCACCCACATTCTTGTCCGGCAGCAGGGGAATCCTGGCCACCGGAGTGTCTACTTGGCCCTGAAGCTGCCAGATGGCTCCTATGCCCTCAATGGCGAATACACGCTGATGCCCTCGCCCACAGATGTGGTACTGCCTGGGGCAGTCAGCTTGCGCTACAGCGGGGCCACTGCAGCCTCAGAGACACTGTCAGGCCACGGGCCACTGGCTCAGCCTTTGACACTGCAAGTCCTAGTGGCTGGCAACCCCCAGAACGTACGCCTTCGATACAGCTTCTTTGTGCCCCAGCCGACAACTTCAACACCACGCCCCACTCCCCAGGACTGGCTGCACCGAAGAGCACAGATTCTGGAGATTCTTCGGCGGCGCACCTGGGCGGGCAGGAAATAACCTCACTATCCCGGCTGCCCTTTCTGGGCACCGGGGCCTCGGACTTAGCTGGGAAGAAGCGAGGGCTCCTGCAGCTGCCTCATGCTAAGACTCAGTGGGGAGGGGCTGTGGGCATGAGACCTGCCCCTCCTCTCTGCCCTAATGCGCAGGCTGGCCCTGCCCTGGTTTCCTGCCCTGGGAGGCAGTGACGGGTTAGTGGATGGAAGGGGCTGAGAGACAGTCCTTCATCTAAACTGCCCCCTCTGCCTGCGGGTCACAGGAGGGAGGGGGAAGGCAGGGTGGGCCTGGGCCCCAGTTGTATTTATTTAGTATTTATTCTCTTTTATTCAGCACCAGGGAAGGGGGCAAGGACTAGGGTCCTAGCGAAGCTGACCCCTGACCCCTCATAGCCCTCACCCTGGGGCTAGGAAATCCAGGGTGGTGGTGATAGGTATAAGTGGTGTGTGTGCGCGTGTGCATGTGCTTATGTATGAGGTACAATCTGCCCTGCTTTCCTCTTCCTGAATTTGATTGGGAAAAGAAAAGTTATGGGTAGGATGGGCCTTCAGGGAGTAAGGGATTTTTTTTTTTTTTTTTTTGAGACAGAGTGTTGTTCTGTTGCCCAGGCTGGAGTGCAGTGGTACTATCTCTGCTCACTGCATCCTCCGCCTCCCGGGTTCAAGCAAGTCTCTGTGCCTCAGCCTCCTGAGTACCTGGGATTACAGGCTCCTGCCACTATGCCCAGCTAAGTTTTTTTTTTTGAGACAGTCTCACTGTTGTTGTCAGGGATGGAGTGCAGTGGCACGATCTCCACTCACTGCAACCCCCGCCACCCGGGTTCCAGCAATTCTCCTGCCTCAGTCTCCTGAGTAGCTGAAATTACAGGTGCCTACCACCATACCCGGCTAATTTTTGTATTTTTAGTAGAGACGTTGTTTCACCAAGTTGGCCCGGCTGGTCTCCAACTCCTGACCTCAGGTGATCCACCCCTCTCGGCCTCCTAAAGTGCTGGGATTAGAGGCATGAGCCACCACTCCCGGTCCATATTTTTAAAATCTAAATTGAATTCTGCTATTTATATGTTCCTTTTGGGGTCAGACAGATGTGGTTGCATCCTAACTCCATGTCTCTGAGCATTAGCTTTCTCATTTGCCAATAATAATACCTCCCTTAGAAGTTTGTTGTGAAGATTAAATAATGTAAATAAAGAACTAGCAAATGCTCAGCACCCAGTAGGTTGTCAACAAATGGCAGCTGCTGGTGCTTGTTATTATCAACTTTCTGTTCACATCCACTCTCCACGTACACTTGAAGGTGGCAAGATCCACATTCACAGTGCCTGCCTTTACCCCCAGGGTCCGTTCCTTTGGTTGGCAGACCCCTATCCTGGATTCTGAGGGACCAACAGAGAAAGGAAAATTCCGTCCCTCACCTCTGGAGGTTCCCAATCACAGGAAGGAGATGTGGTAGACACGTGGCTACAAATACAATTGACAAGAGTATGAAGGTGCAGGATAACAGGAACAACTTATCAACACAAATGGGTGCTTATTACTAAGGGTCATAGTTGAGGGGTCTGGGTTTCACAACAGTAGAAAGAGCACTGGAGTGGGAGCCAACGGGTCTGGATTCAAGTTGGGGCTGGGCATCTTATTTGCTGGGTGGTGTTGGGTAAGTCACTGATGCTGAGCCTTAGATTGCTTGTATAAGACTAATAGTATCTGCTCCCGCAAAGTTGTTCTGGGAACAAATGCTAAAATATTTTCAAAATGGTAAGGGTCATAGCCATGGCCAGATGAGAGATTACCCCTATGACTATCTGGAGATGGAACAGGGTCTCCAGAATCTGCCAGTGTAAACCCAGCAGAATGCCTAGAAGATGTGAAGTTAGAATAAAATTTCATAAAAAAAAAAAAAAAAAAAAAAAGGCTGGGTGCAGTGGCTCATGCCTGTAATCCCAGCCCTTTGGGAGGCTGAGACAGGCTGATCACCTGAGGTCGGGAGTTTGAGACCAGCCTGGTCAACATGGTGAAACCCCATCTCTACTAAACAATAAAATACAAAATTTAGCCAAGGGTGGTGGCGCGTGTCTGTAGTCCCAGCTACTCGTGAGGCGGAGGCAGGAGGAGCGCTTGAACCGGGAGGTGGAGGTTGCAGTGAGCCAAGATTGTGCCACTGCACACTCCAGCCTGGGTGATAGAGTAAGACTCCATCTCAAAAGAAGAAGAAGGAGGAGGAGGAGGAGGAGGAGAACAACTTGGGCAGTGTGTCACGGACGGAACAGGGATGGGCAAGGGTGGTAGGTAGAGTCTGCAAGAATTTGGAGTTTTGAGAGGCAGAAGCAGGACTGCTAGGGATTGGGGAAGGAATTGGAATGTGGGGTTGAGGGAGAAACTATAGGTAAAGAAGACCCTGAGGCTCATGTGCAATAGGGAAGAAGAGGAGAACCAAAGGCACTTCTGCCATAGCAGCTCTTAGCTGGGCTGCCAAACACTGCTTGGAATGTGAAGCTGGGACTATGGAGTTGAGGCCGGCCGTGGAGGTTGTAGTGGTTTATGTGCTATGCTCACTGGCGCTGGGCTTTGCTAATCAAGTTCTGTACCAGGCAGTGCCTTACACAACACTTTGTACTCTACGCCAGCCAGCACAGCGCCTGCTCCCTCTGCAGCCGTGAGAAAAGACTGCCCACACTCTGTTCTCTCCAGGAAACATGATTCCCACTGCTAGGAATCGTGGCCCCGTGGCCCTTCCTGTGGGCCTCCTACCAACCAGGCTAAAGAAGAGGGAGACAAGACCAGAGTGATCTTTACTTGTTTCATCTAGTTAGCAAAACGAGACTACAGAGAGCATGTTTATGGACCTTAATACCATCAGCTGATGGTACAATGAGCAGAGCTCTGTGATAAGTAGATGTAAGGTACAAATACAGACAATGTATATGACGGTCCTAAAGTGGTTCACACTGCATTTTGGGCAGGGGAGGTTGTATACTGCCCTCATCCTGCCTCCCACCACGCCAAAGAGAAGCAATGAGACAGTAAAAGGGACTATAAAATAAGAGACTAGGGCCAGGTGCAGTGGCTCATGCCTGTAATCTCAGTACTTTGGGAGGCCGAGGGGGCGGATCACCTGAGGTCAGGATTTTGAGACCGGCTTAACCAACGTGGAGAAACC